>SZWC01004767.1:44104-55476 GCA_023375785.1 Penium margaritaceum | reverse complement strand
CATCTTCAAACACTACGACATGGCAGATTGTAAGCCTGCCAGTACACCCATGAGCTCAAAGTGCAAGCTCTCCACATTCATATCCTCATCCAAAAAAGCACAGGAAACTGACATGCGGAGCATCCCACATCAGTCTGCAGTGGGCAGTCTGATGTATGCCATCGTTGGCACCCAACCAGATATAGCCCGTGCTATTTGGCAGGTGAGCCGGTTTGTGGCCAATCCAGGTCAACTGCATTGGCAGGATGTGAAGTGCATCATGTGCTACCTTAAGGAGACACGGCATGTGAGGCTCCAGTTTGGAGGCCTCGCTGGATCCACATCACTCCATCTCATGTGCTACACTGAATCTGAGTGGGAAGGCAATATCAACTATTGGAAATCTACCTCTAGCTTTGTGTGTATGATCAATGGAGGTACCACCAGTTGGTCAAGCCGCAAGCACGAATGTGTCTCTCTGTCAATAGCTAAAGCTGAGTACATTGCCTTGGCTGAGGTGTGTAAATAGATGCAGTGGCTACACAGCTTCTTATCCAAGATGAAGACAACATATGTAATGGCAACGGTCATCAAGACTGATAACATGAGCACAATTGACATGTCGAAGAACACAGTCCTTTCCAGTCGCGCAAAGCATATTGAAATTTGCTACCACTTCGCTCAAAACTTGGTCTGCCATTAGGCAGTGGAGCTTGAGTTTTTCATGGCCAAGCTAAACCAGGCTCACATGCTTACAAAGCAACTGGACAAGGATCCCTACCATACGGGCAGACAAGGTGTCAGCATGGTCAACGCAGGTGATGAAGAATGATGATGAAAACTAGTGCAATGTGCACGGGAGAGATTTGTTGAATTTGTTTGCCCCTTGTTCCATGTTGTAGGTTGAATCAGGAATGTATTGTCCCTTGTGTAGGTACGCCCTCTGGATCCGTTGTAGGGTGACACAACTATGCTTCTTTTCATGTGAGATATGACCTATGAGAACACTATGTGGTTGAATGGTTAACTTGGCCATTTTGTTGATTTGGCCAAGTGAGAGGTCATGAATCTGATCATGGCCCCATACACACCTTGATTGTTATGGAAGCTTCCATGAAAGAAATTCCGTAGCATCTTGGAAGTTACATGGTTACTCTATCACCTTGGCACTATGATGCTTATGTTTCAAGCCCACAGCGCAAGTCTATTGGTGATGTGGCTGGTTCTCTGGAATGTGCTTTTGACTTCTAGGACTAGACAGACATCCATGAAAGGACTTGTCTTCCATTCTCATCAATTTACCCTAGCTTGGTTATCTCTTGCATATCTATGTCTTTATCTCTTCTTCAAATGTAATGCTAAGGCATTAGTACTCTTTGTGGTGAAGTGTATGCCTAATTGAGTACGGGGTGCATGACACACACCTGCAAAGGAGATGGTGTAAACATCTTTGTGAGCTTTCTTGTTTTGCGGCTTTTGTGCCAGAGGTGGTTAGCTCAGTAGCTAATAATGTTGTTACTGGGGGAGTTAGCCAACATCCTGGCTCGGAGTCCAAAACACGAAAGTAGACTTTGTGACCCATAGACTTGATCATACTTTTGACTACAGGTCCACGGAAAGGTTTCAAAATGTGTCAATCCCCATCATCAAACTCAATGATGAATTCATTGAAACACATCCTAACAACACAAGGGGCACCACCACTACGTGTGGGGACATCTGTGCTTCAAAAAAAGGCATCTTAATGGGTCCTTGACATACGAGGGTGCATCAACAAGGCGGGCATAACGTGCGCANCGTGCGCATGAAGGTGAGCAGTTGGATTGGTGTGGTGCACTTTGTTTGATGTAGTGGGAGTTATTGTTAACAAAATTGCGCGTGTTTGGTGCATTGGAAAGCATGAGAGTAGCCCAAAAACTTGTCAGATCACGTCCACGTTCAGATTCCTAACACAAAATGATGTTATTCCACTCAAAAAAAGTGATTTTCTCGCAAATCTGTCGAGCTACCACAAACATAGCGTGAGGCAACCAGAAAGCTCATGCTCATGCTCAGATTTTTCACAAAAACACAGCCGTGAACTGAGAAGACCCATCGAGCCAAGTTGGAATGGCCATGATAGTTTTCTGTTTAAGGGTTATGGGCCTATGGCCCTGACCGATTTTCACATCATTCATAACTTTCATGACGGGATTTTCGTCATGGAGGACTCTGCCATGAAAACTTAAGAACCAGGAGTGGAAGACTGCACAAATGGTGCATAAGGAGACTGAATATCTTGATGTATGCGGGCGAGCTTGGCTATAGGTTATGGAGGTGGCAATTTGAGATCCACCTCGCGCATAAGGTGTTGAAGGAGGTCAGGAAGGGAAAGGAAGTAATCAACAAAACGACAGTAAGAAAAGCAAAGAAGGATATCTTTGCTAAGGAGAACATGGAGGCGCTCATGTTACTATCGGGATGAATCCGCAGGATGCGGTCCCAGAATTTCTCTGATTGTCTCTTGGTGGTTCACTTCTTCTGTTTTTGGGCAAATCTGAGACTGAGCGTGAGCTTTCTGGTCACCTCTTGCTATGTGAGTAGGAATTTCAGGGACAGTCAGTTTGCGAAGGGAAATGTTGCATTTTTCTTAACATAGACATGACAAAAAAAATATAAGGCTAGCTATGAGCTTTCCAACGCACCAGACCGCGCGCAATTCGGCTAAGCGTAGCCCAAGTTACGCTTGCCAGAGCGCAGGTTTCACCCACCACAGAAGCCTGATGACGCCACACGCCGTGGCGCCTTCCTTCATGTACAAAGTGCCTTTCCTTAGGTGCAGATCCCATCGCACGTGATGTATGGGTCTCCTGCACTGTTTCCACGCACATCCCCCACTTTTGGGTCGAGTTTGGTGATGGGGTGTGACGAGGTTTGAAACCTGTCCGTGGACCTGCAGTCAGAATTTTGACAGTCCTTGAGTAACAAAACGTACTACTGAGTTTCGGACGCCGAGCCATGATTTTGGCTAAGTCCCTTGGTAACAACCTGCACTACATGATCCGGTGGATGATCCACCTGATCAGGTGGATTATCCACCGGACGCCTTGGCAGGCCTTCCGGAGCAATTTCTCCAGATGGTGTTTTTGTTACTTGGTCCGGTTGATTATCCAGTGGTTTTCGAGTTGCAGCCGGCTCCCAGAGCCGCTGCGCACACCCCAACTTTGGAAGGCCATATCTCCATCGATACTTTTCCGATTCCGGTAAAACAACTTCCAACAAATAAAGCAACTTGTCAAGTTTACGGGGAAATCATTCATTTTAGGATCCGAGCAATCCTTGAGTCACCAGATCTTCCAGCGCGGAGTTTCCACTTTCTGGCGGCTCGTCGGCGCCTCCCGGCACCTCACTTGGGCATGCGGAGGGGTAAATTTTCAACAGTAATTGGTGTCCGGCACGGCTGAGTGACAGCGGGGCTACACCCAGGGCTGCACGTTGGTAGCCAAAGCTTGGCAAAAACTCTATTTCATCCATAAATTCAAGTGGCTCACACAAAAAACGTCCGCAAATGAAGTGAATCCTTACTGTGAGAATCAAGGAGGGAAATGATGTTATTATCACCATGCAACACATTGAGTCACTGACCTCATAATGAAGTAACGTGGGGTGGAAGATTGACACACAGCAAAAGGCAATTGCCCTCCTTATGGCCCTTCCTGACAGTTGGCGCCCTCTCATCGCCATCTTGTGAGGATGGAAAGATGACCAGCTCACCTTTGGCATGGTCACAAAGTAAAATCATGACTAGGTGCAACGATGGAGCTGTAGGAAGTCCCCGTCTTCTTCATTCGCCCTTGTCATCAACACATGTGGTGGCACAAGCGGGGGCAAGGGAGGTGGCAGACGTGGCGATTGCAAGAAGGGCACCAAGATGGGTGCGTGTCGCAACTGCAACAAGGAGCCACTGAGCTTGTGAGTGGATTGAGTAGGTAATGGCGGGCGGAAAACATGTCAAAGGCAAGAAGGCACTTATCAATGGCACCCACAACCACTACCTTAAGAAGGCTTATGGATGATACCTTGAATCCAAAGTGGAGGAGCACACCCACATTGAGATGTGGGGTTCACCAACCACACCAAGTTGAGCAAGTCCATGGTGGTCACAAATGACAACCTTGAACCAGCACCTGGGTAATGAGATGTGGATTTGGCAGTGGTAGTTGGCGGGAAGCGTGTGGAGCGCGTCATCAAGGATGTGCAGCACGTACCTGGCTTGGCTGACATTCTAAGCATCAGCCGCTTTACGGCCAAGGGATACAAGGTGCTCTTTAGGAGAAAGGGGGCCATCGTACGGAAGGACGGTGGCGGCCAAACCGTGCTGGAGGCTAAGCACAAAGGATATCTCTACATTGTGGAGACCAAGGTGATCCCCGCGGTGAAAAATTCAGCAAACGTGCAGGAACGCACCATGAATCTTGCTTAAGGAGGGGGATGTGATATGGGGCTCTAGTACTCATGAATAGGGCATTCTTCACCTGCAGTCATGAAGGTGATGGCGAAGTGCAAATGGGTACGCAGATTTGTCATCGATAGTGTTGAAGAGGCGATAGATACAACAACAGAATATGCAAGCTTTTCATTTTGGGCAAGGCATTGTCCAGATTTTTTAACAAGAACGTGGAAGGTTCCTCAAGTCTTCTGGAGTTCATCCTCAGTGACGTGTGTAGACCTTCAAAACATCAAAGAGTGGCGTGTGTTATTTTGTCACCTTCAACGATGACTACAAGAGAAAAATCTACGTGTATTTTGTTAAGCAGAAAGGTGAGGTCTTGCACCTTCTGAAGGAGTATGTTGCTACGATGCAGAGGCAGATAGACCGGAAAGTTACAGCCCTACGTAGTGAAAGGATGTGCGTTGTAGCAGGTGGCTGAACAAGCTGGAGATAAATGGGAATAAGTTTTACCATGTTTACCTCAGTCTAATGGCGTGGCGGAGCAGGCAAACCAGACGCTGCTAAACATGATNACATCAATATCAATGACGTGGGCGTGGCGGACTCTCCAATGGCGGAGGAGTCGTTCCAGCTTTTTGACTATAAGGACAAGCCGGCGGACGCCAAAGATGAGGATGTGACATCAGAGCATGGCGGTACAGCAGAGGCAGCAACCAGCATACATGACTCCAATGACGATCAAGCTCATGAGGAAATCCTCATGAGCTTGTTTGTGCATGTATGCATGAGAAAGAGAGGGATAGAGAGAGATAGATAGAGATAGAGAGAGGGAGAGAGAGGGGGAGAGGGAAAGCGATGAAGATAGAGATAGAAATAGAGAGAGAGAGAGAGAGAGAGAGAGAGAGAGGGGTAGAGAGAGAGAGAGAGAGGAGAGAAAGGGGAGGGATACAGAGAGAGGGAGGGAGAGAGTGAGGAAGAGAGTGAGAGGATGGATAGTTGCTAGTTACAATAGATTTTGTAGCATGTGTTTGCGTAACACATCTAGTTTCCAGTGAATAATCATTGTGTAAGCATACTCAAATCAGACACGAGAAGAATAGTGTAAAAAGCAGCTATCTTTGGGCAAACATGCTTCAAACAATGCATTTTGAGTAGTTACAGAAGTTGCCAAGTCTTGTGTGCATTTCTTCAAGTTTTCTTTGGCACAATCTGTGTTGTGTGGCTTGTACATGATTGTTATAAGTGTTTCAGTTTCTGATTGGTTTTCTGATATTGACTATGATTGTATGGCCGCAGAATCCAATTTCAGCAACAACTTGTGGTCTCCTGCCAAAATCCGCCAGTGGACCAGCTATCACAATTGCTCGTGATGGTGCACCGAACCACGTGGATTCCTAGGACATGGCTAACAAACAGCCACACTGTTCCCTTAGCAGCGACCGAGGTGGTCGTCAGGATGATGTGTGCCATCTCCAAGAAGTGCTCCACCATGAAAAAGAAAGCTATTTTGGTATAGCAGACAAAAGGTTACAAACTTCATGAAGTTGTCCAACCAGGGATAGGTCAGAACCAGTAGCGGTTGAAGAAAACCAGGTGGTTTGGTCCTCAGGCCCCTCTGTTGTTAACATACACTGCAGATATTGTACATGTTTGTAGCAACTTCACCTAGTTTACCACCTGTATAACTTGCCGCGTTCCTTCAGCGTCTCATCCGTCTTGAAGTGTCTACCTTGTCCTACTCTTGTGGCACTCCGTCCATGGCATATTCTTGTTATTCCTTGTTCTGTGGCATGAAATTTTGGAGGTTTAATCTTCTCTCTCTTATGGGTGCATCAAACCAGACATTGGTCTTGTGGTAGCTTCTTAGTGGCTTGTAGTCACGTCTGAAGCAATGTTTGATGTATTGATGCCGCGTATTTTGTATTACATTGATCTAATTCATCCATTCTTATTTGAGGGTGAGAAAATCCACTGGATTCACATTTCCAATGTGGTAATGGATGGATTAGTTGACACTTGACCCCAAGAGCTCAATCAATCAATTTTATTAATGGTTTAGATTTTGCTGACAGATTTCAGGATGTGGTGCTCATAACATATGGTGAAGTGCAAGTATTTTAGATAGAACGGCCTCGCTGTGAGTTTGTGCACTTTTAAAATCTTTTTTTTTCATGCATGTCAAAGTTTTCTTACCTCCATGTAGTTTCTTCAACATGTACATGACCAGCTCATCTCCACTGCTGTAATCTTGCTTGAGAACTCATGTGATCAAATGATTAGACACATCCATAATCACAATTTGGCCGATTGTACGGTCCACCAGCTTGAAGGCTGGCACTAAGGTCAGCGTGTTTTTGAAAGACAAGAAAAATGCTTGTCATGTGCTGCCTCCCTAATTCCACTCATGTCAATCTCAAGGAAGTCAGATGAGGGAGGCTGATACTCTAGAAATCCTTTTTTTCACAAATAGGCCATCCAAAACACAGAAACACTTCTCTTTGACAAACATTTGTAACGTTTTTCCATTCAATAACTAAAGAAAATTTTCTGGGATCCATGAGGATCCACCCAATACTAAGCCTGAAGTTCACATGAACAGCGGATGGTTTACAGGTAAAGGGCTTCCTGGGTTCGTTGTTTTCTTTTTGCTTTCTTTGTAGCATTTAGAAACTGGCCTGGATGCTCATTGTGCTGATCCAAAGTGCAAATGTAGACTCAAGTTTCCTCAAAAAGTCATCAAGGAATGGCCAGGGAACGTTTTCTATTGCTTCCATAAGCATAGTGGGATTATTCACGTGTCCAACAGGTATCGCCATGAACTTAGATCCTGTAGCGAGTTTGGACATGGAGCTTGAGCACGATCGATCATGATTTCTGCAGCATGTACACAATGATAGGTACATGGCTTTGTCAGAGATTCATCAATCATTTTGGCATTCCTGAAAAGCTCGGGGAGATGGATGATGTCACTGGTTATCTCTGTGTCATTGGACCTCTCACGTACATGGCTACCTCCATGTGCGTCAATGTGATAACTGCTGTACCAAGGCATCCCAGGGAAATATAACATGAATCACTCACACACAAAGAAGTGTGTCTGGTTGTTTCTTGTAAAGTCCGCCGTAGATGGTTTTGTGACATTACCACGTGCATGTCCCGGTCCGTGGCGGCATTTTCTCCCGTTTATTTAATGATGTATCGTTATAAATGTATATGCATATGTATGTATACACATACATATACATATACATACATATATGTATACATATGAAGAAATCCAGGCGATCTGCTTTGATGATGGACAACATCTAGCTTGCCTCAAGAGCAAAGCAGTTGACAGTTGCAAGTTCTAGACGTCTGTGAATGATGTTGGGTTGTTTTCACAGTGTGATCTTCCTTGCTCTTTCTTTATGGAAAGTGCCTTTTTCTTCTGACCTGTATGATTGATTGCTGTGTAATACATTTTTCCTTGTCCTTGATGACCCAGTTGTTTGTGAGTGGAGCACAGTGTCTGAGAGTAAAAGGGGAGTGCATATCAAATGGTCAGCTGACAACCTACGGTGACACAAGGACTTGTTCTACTCACATGAAAGCAAAAATCTGAGGTGTTACGGCAGAGCTGGCCTAGTAGGAGGTTGCGGGTTTCAAAATTCTTTAACCCATGGACATCACGGTTGACGCAGAAGCCTTGACCAGATAATCTTCGTTATGTTGTGCTGTTCTCGCGCCGACTAGTCTGGAGAACTATCTTGACTTAACAGGTGAAGGCTATTCTTTGTTTTTCTTTGTTCGGTGGTGGGCTAGAAGTTTTTATTTTATTGTTCTCTTCTCATTTAATCTTGTCAATCAATGGGTAGGCCAGTGGCCGGTGCCACCCAGAGCACCAACTGCGTACAAGTTATTGTGTGCCAGGGTGCATGCTTTCAGGTTTTCCAGACCCGCACCCAGGGTGAACTTCCCGATCCTTGGTGGGAGGCTTGAATCCCTTGTAGCGGGGTTGCATGGTTGCAGTCAGCCTCCATCCCAGCTTGCGGCTTATTGCCACCTATCCATCATTCCTCCTTATGCCTGGCTTCTTACTTCATGTTACTGAATCCATCCTCACTCGTACATGCTTGACTGATACTGGTGTTGTAAGTTGCATTGAACTCATGAAAGCGCACTATCACACTGTGCATTCATGTAAGATTTTTTGCGCAATCTGCTTTTCCATGACCAGTCTCCATATGATAAGCTGGTTTCCGAGCGAAATGGTGGACTTTGGCCAAGGGACCTCGTGCCAGGTGAGAAACTGCCATTTCCTTAAATTGGTACTTCTCACTGTGCACAATAAATAGAATTCAAACCCTCCCTGTAATCCTCGATCCCCAACTATGCATTCATGTGGACATTAAGTGTGACAGTTCTCTGGCTCTCAAATGGACACCGTCATCCTCCTGAAAGTCATTTACACCTTTCAGTAGTCACTATTGTATGTCGCTCTACAGTGCACTCCATGGAAGGTCGGAAGCTTTATCATCTACATAGGTAATTACCTGAACATCACCTACAGGGCTCCAACATGCTTGTACCAGCCGCGGACCATAGTGAACATGATCCATAGGGATTAAGCATGCCACAAATACATGCTGCACGGCCCTCCCAATTCCAGGCCCACCTACTTGGTCGCGACAACAAATAGTTGCAAATTGCACAACGATATCCCTTGTCATTTGCATGGCATTCTATGTTTTTCTGATGACATGTCAGTCATGAGGCCATGAAGTGTATTGCAGGGCCTGCCATGTGTTTGAAGCGGGGTAGCTATACCCCCACCGTGTGAGAGGTGCAAATCATGGTCTTCAACCTTAGCAAGTCTACAAAGAAAACGTTCCACATAATAGCACCAGTGAAACAAAGTTAGTGAAGTCCACTTGCACAGTCACAGGAGGATTGAGGCTAGAAAGGCAGGACATGAGACATGTCATGGGGAAGGCCACCATGGTAAGAAAGAGAACAAGGTGAGGAAGAATACCCCAAGGGAAACCAGAAACAGAACCTTGCGGCCCTGACCAGCTTATGGCATCCCTTTCACTGCAACGGTTCATAGAAGAATCACGAACCCTAATCCTTCCACTGCAATGGCTGATCCCACCGCATGGTGTACAATGCTGCTGGACGACTCCCAGTATTGTTTTGCATCTGCTGCTGCTGAAGCCGCTGCATGCGGTCTCTGCTGTGAACGATTTCACCAGTGAACGAGCCAAGTCCAGCGCCACACCTCGGTGGTGCATATAGAAAAACCGGTGCACGAATGCACACCAGCTTGTCTAGTATGCCCTGCATCATCGCAACAGAAAACACATGTGCAAAGGAAAGAACCAAAGAAATGATAAAGCTAAAGAGAAATCAAGCTGAAAAGATGATCAAGCATATCTTCACATGCAGAATGGCTTGTTCAGTGCACTGCACAGCCATCCAACATAGGCATGGTAAGGACAAGTGATGAAAGAAAATGCAATTTTGACGAAGGGTTCATAAAACAACACTGAAGACAGGCCCTGCCGCATTCTCAACCTATGTCATAAGCAGCCATGCCAGGCCATGCCCCTCCGCGCCACACCATGGAAGGTGAAACATTGCTGCAACACACCATTGTGTGGCGGTACATTGTGCCACGCTACACCCTGCCGAGCCAAACCATGGCCAGCCCCCTCCCCTCCCCCCTTCACTCTGCATCTCGCTCCACGAATCCATACCACGCCAAACTAGACTATAATGACAACCACACCAAAATTCACCACACTAAAACCATGACACGCCACACTACAGAAATCTAAACCATGCTGCACTGCCCCATGCCATCACGCACCACCCCATGCCACACCGTGCTACGCCCCACTGTCATCATGAAGCTAGGCCATGAAACACAACGTCGTGCTTCACCATCCTCCTGCCATGCCACAGCAACCCATTGCATCCCACGGCACCCCATGCCACCTCAGTCCATGCCAGAACAGGCCACACCATGCTGTGCTATGCTACACCTTGATACGCTACGTCACGCTATGCCACGCCATGCCATGCTATTCCATGCCACACCACACCATGCGATGCCACACCGTGCCGCAGTACACTATGCCACGCCACACAAGGCCATCCCAACGCAAATTCACGCTGCAGGCTAAACAACACGCCAAGCCACACCATGCCACACAGCGCCACGCCACACCACGCCACGCCATGCCACGCCATGCCACGCCATGCCACGCCATGCCACGCCATGCCACGCCATGCCACGCCACGCCACGCCACGCCACACCATGCCATGCCGCGTCACGCCACACCATGCTATGCAATGCCACGCCATACGAAGCCATGGAACACTACCCCAAGCAACAACACGACATGGTACATCATACCACTCCACGCCACTCCACACCACACCATGCCAAGTCACGCCACACCATGCTATGCCACGCAACACCACACCATGCCACACAATGCCATGCCATGCGACCCCACACCACGCCAGGCCATGCCACGCCACGCCACGCCATGCCACACCATGCCATGCCACACCATGCCATGCCATGCCATGCTACGCCACACCACTCCATGCCACACCATGCTACGCTACACCATACCATGTCACGCAATACCACGCCCCACCATGTCTCGCTACGCCACACCACTCCACACTGCGCCAAGCCAGACCAAGCCTCAGCACACTGCACGAGCATATGCGACAGATTGCTTGTGTGTTCCGGATGTACAGAGCCACATGACACACATGCACGTACGCATGCACACATGCACATACACACACACGTATGCACGCCCGTCTGCATGCATGCATCCATGCATGCACACATGCACACACATACGCACACACACATGCACAAACACTCAAACACATGGATACGCGTACGGGTAAACACACACACACACACACACACACACACACGCACACACACACACA
>SZWC01004767.1:33237-43738 GCA_023375785.1 Penium margaritaceum | reverse complement strand
CACACACACACACACACACACACACACACACACACACACACACACACATGCACGGATGCACAAACAGAAACATGCACACATGCATGTATGCATTCATAAAGGCATGAAGGCACGCACACAGGCACAGAAGTACTCATGAACACATGCACACATGCATGCATGCATGCATGCATGCAGACACACACACACACATGCACGCACGCATGCATGCACGCTCGCACGCACGCACCCGCAAACATACGCAGGCACACGCGTACAAATGCACACACACACGCACACACACACATGAAAGCATGCATACCAATGTTGCCATCGGGGTCCGGGGTAGGCCCTATACCGCGGCATCGACACATCAGATCACATCGATGTAACCTTGATGTCGCGGTTTCAGATCTCCCAAGCGCCGACACTGGCGGATTCACCCGACACTCCGCTGTCAACATGGGCCAGTCCGCCAACTTTTTTGTCATCGTGCATCGACGTGCCTCGATGCGTCGACGTCCGACGATGTCGATCTTTCACTGCTTCATCTCAACCTACTGCAAAAGTAGACAAAAGCAAGGACCCTACTGTCCTATTGGGACAGAAATCTGTTGAATAGAACAATAGAAAATCAGGAGGGATCGTTCAACACATTGAGTTTGCAAGCTGAAATTCGGATGATTTGTTAAGGGACTCTAGCCCTGAATTGACTGCAACTAAATCTGACTAAACTAGTACACGGTTCGCGAACACTTTTGACTGTTTTTTTTCTTTCGTAAACCACCTTTCCTTCCTAATAGCAAGTGGTTTGATGCATCTAAATTGACAAATAAATACGAGTGTTGCATGCTTTCATAAGACTCTTTTACTCCGTCTGTCCGCATGTTGCCTCGAAAACCGGTGCAGCACAATCTTCTATCATCCGCCCGACGGATGTCCAAGGGGTCCACATCGCACGGCGACGAGGGCCAATGGCATCTCTGACGAGGCATGGAGCCCTCATTGATGACAAGGGCTCGATGCATTGGGTCCACGCAAGGATCCACGTACCTCGAGAATCCGAACTACGGTTCGGAATCTTCAGGACCGACAAACCAATCGGGATGTTTTTTAATCGGTACGTCGAAATCCTGCGAAACTCCGGATTCCTTGTTCGCCAATCGGCAGTTTTCTGAACTATAGTTACCCCGACTCTCCGGTGACCAAACTGCCGATCGGTGATTAATGCCAGGGTGGTTTGCAAAGTTTTTTTTTTCAGCCCGTCAAAGACCAGGCCCCACTGCACCAACTGGTAGGCCGGCGTTGGCCATTGACGGGGGCCTCGGACCTGCGTAGCGAGGCAGGCCAACGGAGGCACGTTTGGGTCGAGCCCTCTACACTCTTCCCCCTCGCTCGGTGTTAGGCTCCGTGCCTTAGGCACGGGGAGAAGTTCTCCCGGAGAACGTAGCGGGCAGAGCTTGGCTTGCAAGCTGCCAAACCACCCAGCAGCCATGTTGGCCGCTTCTTCGTCCATGACAACATCATCAACGGAGGCACCACTGTTTAATCCTCCGAAAGTGGCACCATGCAGGGGTGATTTCCTCACCCTTGCGCTCTCCCGCCACCTCAAACCATCTCCAACCTCCGCCAAGAAAGTAGGTTTCCAGTGCGGGTCGTGTGGTGGCGTGTATCCCGGCACCTGCGACCGCATTAGGGGTCATTTTGGGGAAAGCAACGCCAACATCACCAAATGTCCGCACCCCCCGCCCTCTTGCGCGTGATGCTCTCGGCCTGGAGCGTACCCCTATCCCTCCAGGCGAATGGAAGCCGCACTGTGGACGTTTGTACAATGGAAGAGGAGAGTCGTGGGGCACCAGGGACAAGCCACTGCCGTGGGCAAGGATGTGGGAGGAAAGGGAGAAGGCGGCTCAAAGAGAGAGGGCAAGATTGACTACTCCATTTACAATGCCATGGCCGTCAACATCCAGGGCTCATGCCATGTTTTCTCCCGTGATGCCAGCGGCCTCGTCAGGAATGCCAACCACATGGCGGGGATGATAGAGCAGGTGATAGAAGAGGTGGGGGTGCAGCACGTTGTCGGTGTTGTTTGCGACAACACTAACGTCAACAAGAGGGCGTTTGAGGACCTCAAAGGCAGTTACCCACAGGTTTTTTTCCAGGGCTGCTGTGCGCACAACATTGATTTGGTGATGAAGGATCTCGGCAAGAGTGAGTGGGGTTCGGCCATCATCAACAAGGCAGAAAAGCTGGTGGCCCTTTTCCGCAACAACGACATGCCACGGACGTGGCTGAAGAAAGAGAGTGGCAGGCGTGTGCTGCTGCCACGTTGCGGGACTCGCTTCGCCACGACGCATGACGTCTTGCAGCGTCTCCTCGACATGCGGCCTTTATTGTGGAAGATGGTGGGAGCTGCACAGTGGAAGGAGATGGGAAGCCAGCGTGATGCTGGCTTTCAGGCCCGCAAAAAGGCTGTGCGGAACCTCATCTGGCGTCAAGTTTTCTGGGTCCAGGTGAGGCAACTTCGTGATCTGCTCGTGCCATTGGTGAAGGTGTTGCGCATTGCTGACCATCCAGGCAAGGGCGTGGCAGACATCTATGAGGGGCTGCTCGACTGCATGGAGGACTTGGGCAAGCTCGGTCAGCCGAGGGAGAACAAGCCGGCACGAGTGGCAGCAGCACAGGCGCAGCTTGCAACCAGCAGGCTGACGCAGCGTTGGAAGACTGACATGAACTGCCCACTTTACGCAGCAGCACGACGCCTCCACCCTTCTCATTTTGGCAACAACCTCAGCGGCGATGCTGAGACAGTCACGGCATGGTCGGCCGTTGTTGATGCCTTGGTGCCCGCAGCAGAGCACGATCAGATTCAGACAGAAATTCGCGCCTTCCAGAACGGGCAGACTAGCACTGAGGTCGACCCCTTGGTCACGCCGAGGACAAATGCTAGAGCCAAGGCTACGGTGTTGAAGGTGAGGACTGGCTTGCTGCCTGCGCATGAGTGGCATGAGCTGTACCTCGCTAGCATGCCCGCATTGCGCAAGCTGGCCATGCGCGTGCTCACCCAGCCATGCTCATCATCCGAGTGTGAGCGAGCTTTCTCTGCACATGAGCTCATCCATACCGCACGCCGCAACTGCCTCAAAGTGAGCACGCTTGAGTTGCTTGTGCGCTGTACTAAAATGTACCCTTGCGCAAGTACTACAAAGCGGCAAGCAAGCGCAGGCCTCGTGATGCAAGCTGGCTCGCGGACAAGGATGCATCCGACAGCGAGGGCGCTGGTGAGATCACTGAGGTGGGTTGGAATGAGGAAGACGACGAAGCGGATGGTGCTGTGGGTGAAGGGGAGGAGGGTGAGGAGTTGGACGAATGTGGAGATGGAGAGGGAGCCGAAGAAGAGGAGGAGGAGGAAGAGGAGGGGCAGGAGGGTGGTGCAGGAGAGGTGGAGGCCCCGAGCCATGCGAGGCCAATCCGCAGCCGTAGCACATTGGAGGCCATGACGTCCATGTCAGGAGCAGGAGGAGCAGCCTCAACAGTTACAGCAGCAACTGCACGGACTGCCGTACGTGCACGGGGTACTACTGCAGCAGGTGGTTGTGGTGCTAGTGCCGAAGGTGGGGCTGGAGGTGGTGTTGGAGATGCTTCTGGGGGTGGTGCAACAGGTGGAACTGGAAGTGCTGGAGGTGCTGGGGGAGGTGCTGGGGGAGGTGCTTCTGGAGGTGCTGCTGGAAGTGCTACTGGAGGTGCTGCTGGGGGTGCTGCTGGACGCCCTGCTGGAGGTGCTGCTGGACGTCCTGCTGGAGGTGCTGCTGGGCGTTCTGCTGGACGTGCTGCTGGAGGAACTACTGGAGGTGCTGTTGGAGTCGGAGCTGGTGGTGCTGCTGGAGGTGCAAGGATTGGCAAGAGGCTCGCGGCAGGAAGTGCTGGCAGTGCAACAGAGAAGCAGCAGAAGCGCAAGACTCGTGCTTGATGCCCCCTCCCCTTGTTGTGCAGGTTCAAATGTGCAGTCAAGGTGTCATGCAATCTGCTTTCCATGCATCTTGTACCCTGGTTAGAAGGGTTTCACGGGCTTGGTGGTCAAGTTCGTGATGTGCAGTTTGTTGCATGTTGAACTGCGTAGCATACCTTGCTGATGTGGTGATGCTCACTTTGCAGACTTTCCATTTGCATTAAATTAAGTGTGACTGTCATTTTCTCTGTAATGTCCCAAATCACATTCTCAGCTCATGGAACGTACACAGCATGTGACCACAGAATATAGTCCAATCCTGGTTGCCTAAACCCACAAGTTGTGGAAGTGGCTTATCATGCCATATGTCTTCTACTTGTGCCAATGTGAGTCCAGTGGCCATGGTAATATGGAGAGGTCATGGACTTTATGCTTAGCACAGGAGTATGAAAATGTGACAGAATACTGCACATGAAATTGTCAAGTCTGTAGTGTGACCAACTCGTGTAGTCAGAACTATAACAGGCCGCACATTGCTCAATACATGTGCAGACGTTGTGTCGATGTATCAAGCTCTACATACATCGATACATCGATGTGAACATCGATGTGTCGATGTTCGGGGTACAACTGTGAACACTGATGCACACAGACACAAGCAACCTTCCTGGCATGATTCATTTCCTCCTGCGGTTCTACGACATGTTGCGATGCTTATTCAGGTGGAAGGTGGAGGAGATAAGGTTCTCAAACCCAGCCTTCGCACCCAAACACCTTCCAATGCAATGCCTTTCAATCTAATTCTTCCTACCGCTACATGGCTTCCACCCAGAGCACACCAAATACATATTGCACACTGTGCCGTTGGACGGCGAGGAGAGTCTCCTCCGTCCTTGACGCTTGTTTCCTTGCTTTCCCTCTCGTCTTTCTTGTGCCGTGGGTGGCGGCTTTTGCATGTTTTCATACCCCGTAGATGTGCCGGTCAGGGGCGGCATTTGCATGTTCCTTCATATTAATCAAGATTTACTTAAAAAAAAAATACATATTGCAAGGTGATTTCCCAGATGCACCTGCACTCCTGTGTCGACACGCGACCACCCGTCCACCACCGACGCCCATGTCACAGGCTTCANGCATATGCCACAAAAGTGAAGAATGCATCAAGTGAAAGAAAACATTGATCATGACACCAGACGCGTTGCGAAGCTTCTAGAAACTGTGTAGCCCATGGCACCAGCTTCAGCATCACCCCTACCAAGTGCACTTGCCAAACCATGTGAACATTCATCAGTGCTATGATTCTTTGGACAAAAGGCGTTCTGCCAGAGGTGTAAAAGAATCGTATCACGAGTCTCTGGCTGCAGCTCCGCCTGGAACATCAGCACAAGCCACACCATGTGGACACACTTCAGATTCATCGTTGCTGCCGACTTCCCACCTTTGGATGGCTTCGGCTGGTCTTCAAGGCATTTTTGCTAAAGCTCACTTAAATTCATCAAGTCAGTGGGGGGGGGGGACATGGAGAGCAAGGACAAAACCGAAAAAAACACGTCTTTTCATGTGGATGTTCAACTTTCCAGGTACTTTAGCCATTCCTCGCTAAGTTGCCACAGCCCTGGCTGTTGCAATGGATAGCTTGGCCGGCTTAGGGAGCTGTCGAACAAAGTTTGAATTTTCTCTAAGCCCAATTGATCAACCGAGTGGGGCTATGCTGGCTGACTTGACTGCCTTGGAGTGGATTCTGCAAAAGTTGGTTGTTGTTAAAAGTGACCACGGCGTCAAAGCTTGGCAAAGGTTCCTGAGGCAGGATGATGAGCTCTACCGGCTTCAGGATTGTCTGATTGTGCATGCCACAGCATCTGCTGCCTTTTCTTTTGTGTGTTGGGCTGCCACCGACATGTCCATCCCCCAGCATTGGCTCAGTCATATCATTTGACGTGCCCAAAATAGGCGGTTTTCTATTGATGAAGACCTCTTAAAAATAAAAACAAAAAACCTGGCACTGGGATTTCGAACGACCCCCTACATCTGTGTGCCACAGCCTGCATATCTCGAGGGAGTGTAAGGGTGTAAGAGCGCATGTAAGGGCTTGTTAGACCGTGTAAGGGGATTTTCAAGGGTGTGAGTAAGGGCATGTAAGGATGTGTGCAAGTGCCTCAGAGGGTGTGTTAAGGACGTAAAAGGACATGAACGGCCACAGAAGGGTATGTAAGGGTGTGAAAGGGTTGTGTAACGGCATGTAAGGACATGTACGGGTGTGAAATGGTGTGTGAGGACATGCAAGACAAGAGAAGAAGTGGACGGCTTGCTCCTTCTCCAAGATGGTTGCTTCACCTTCCAATAAAAGGAATATCCACCGACTATGTTTGAAATGTGGACGTTAGCGTAGAAGACTTATACAAAACATCAAACATTAAGTTGGACGTGGAAACTGAACATCCCTACAGACCTTTCTGCTTTGCACGATGGCTTCGCCATGAGGGTGTGATGAGATGTCGAACGACGATGATGGCGATGTGCCATCTGCGGTCACATCTGATGCCAAAAACACCCGCTGTAGGTTTGGGTTTCGCTGCACGTCAGGAAAGACAAGAGATTTGAGAAAGCTGGACAATAGTTTAAGATTCACTTTCTGTGCAGCAACATTATCTCCAAGCTTCTGTTGCATCTTGTGACGCAGATGGAAGCTATGAACTGATGTACATGCATGCATGCATGGCACCATATGAATGCATGCATGAATGCACTCACATTTTCAAGAGTTATGCATGCTTGACGCAAGAAATCCAAACATTCAACCCACATAAAACTGCCATCGGCAGCCTCTTCGGCTCTCTTGGCCAGCATCACTACTACAAGTGGAGTTTTAACACAGTGGTTGTTTTTTGCTTCTTAAATAACTTTAATGAAAGGAAAGAGATCATGCCACCATGGACCGGCACAAGCACGTGCTATAAGTATGCCGCCACCCACGGCGCAACAGGGTGGAAAGAAAGCACACATGCAAAGTAGGAAGAAAGGAAAAGCAAGGAAAGACCCCCCCTGACAACCATGGCCGCCACCGCCGTCGCCGCACTGTCCCCGTCGGCGTCGGTCCTGCCCACGGTCTACCTCCGCGTCTCTGCCTTCTCCTCCTCCCCCTCTTCCGCTCGCCTCTGCATCCTCCGCCGGTCCCAGGGCCCTCTCCGCCCATCGCCGGCCGCGGATGGCAGGCTGAGGCGAGGCGCCGCCGTGGTGATCATCCAAGCCAAGGGCGGGGATGAGGCGGAGGGCAGCAGCAGCACGGCGGAGGTGGCGGGGGCCGTCGCTGGGCTCGTGTCCATGCCCGTTGTGGCGTGGTCCCTCTACACTCTCAAAACCACTGGCTGCGGCCTCCCTCCTGGCCCAGGAGGCAGTCTGGGCGCCGTTGAGGGCGTGTCCTACCTCGACATCCTCGGCCTCGTTGGCTGGTCCGCCTACACCAAGGTCACAACGGGCAAGGGGCTGCCCAACTGCCCGTTTGGCCTGCTGGGCGCGGCGGAGGGGCTGGCGTACCTCATGCTCCTTGCCGCTGCCGTCGTGTTCGGCCTCCAGATCCTCGACTACGGCTACATCCCGCCGCCCGTGCCCGGCGAGCAGTGCTTTGGCTAGTCTGATGCCGGTTGCTAACATTGGTTGGGGGGTGGGGAGGGGAGGAACTCCAGTGCCGGCCTTCTGTTCAGCTGGAGGAGGAGAGGTTTTGGACTGGCGCAAAGAAGTCTGTCGTCCCTGTCAGCAGTCTCTGGCTTCAGAGGGTTTTGCTATGGGGTGGAGGCATGCGTGCCGTTGTTGCGTGAGACGGCTTCCTTCAGGGCCCTCTGTTCTCTGAACTGCCTGTGAAGCTGTCACAGGCCTTTCTGGCCAAAAGTTTGCACATGGTTTTGCAAAAAAAAGAAAAAAGACGAGGGGAGAACTGTTCAACAAAGGAAGGGAAAGTAATCCTCCTCAAGAGGGTCTGTGTAGCACAGGTCAGACAAGGCCAGTGGGCCCAGAGGCCAAGCCTTGCGGGCGGGGGGAGAAGGGTCCCCTGGCAGCCCCATGTTGAGTCCCCCACAAAGGAGGGAGTGGTCGCGGATGACTCCAGACTTCTGACAGATGCCAGCAATGGACAGCCGCTGAGTACAGAGGGTTACAGGCCAGGCAGCCCAACCTGCACGATCTGCCTCTTCAAGCCGACCCCGGCCCTTATCCAGACACATGGTCCCCAAGCGACAGATGAACTGCAAACCATCTGGACCCAACCGGCGGAACGTCTCCCACGCCACTGTGCGCAGTCTCCACCCTATCTTTAATCCCAGTGCTGCCAAATCCTTCATCTCCTTCTCCTTCTCCGCCGCCCGCAACGCCGCACCCTCCTCCCGCGCATCACGTACCTGGGCATCCACAGTAGTCACCCTGATGCACTCCTCCCTGGCTCTCCAACACTACCAGTGCGCTCACCCCAAAGAAGAACAGGTGGCCTGGAGAGGAGTAGAATTGGCGAAGGAACAGAATCCAAGAGGAGAGCCCTTGATCCTGCACGGCTGCAAACATACTGCTGCAATATTGAAAGCATTGCGATATGTCAAGGTGGAGTAGCCAGAACGAAGAGCGAGCCACGAGGATCTCCCCCCCCCCCCCCCCCCCCNGCCTCGCCAACTGCAATCGGACGGACCCCCTTGTCCTTTGTTTCCCCCTTCAGCAGCAGAATCAAATTGCTGTGACCCAAGAATGTCGCTGCCCTTGTGGGTAGTTGTCCTGCTAGTATGACTTTGGCGACTGAATTCAAGGACTCGGGCCCGCCTGGAGTATCAAGAACATGTCACAGGTCAGACCCTCGGGACCCCCCGCCGAAGCTTGTGATGCCTCTCACAGAGCCTCCACAACCATCTCCTCCATGACAACATCGAGCTGCAAGCCCTGGGAAGGAACAAAGGACTCAACCCAAGAGGCCAAAGGCATAGCAGCGGGGGATGGCACTCCTCAAGGGCTTGGAGTGTGAGCTCGGATCCTCTAGCAATGGGTCGAGAGCACAGCATCTGAACGCCCCGACCTGGAGAGCCCCAGTGGACCATGCGAACGGCTTGCTGCAGCCTCCGCTCCTCTGCTTCCTGCCGCTGTGAGGATGAGAGACGCGTGGCTGGCCGTGTAGTTGGAGCTGGATGGTAGAGTGAACTCCACTGCCTCCTCCACAAGACTAGCCCAGTCCTCCTGCTCAAACCGTTTGCACCTCTCCATATGACCTCACTCTCCAGTCAAGGCTTAGCCGACCTCTCCCTTGCTGTCATTGAAGCACTAGAGCCTGAAGCGGGTAACGGTTGTGCCCCGCTTCTACTGGCGCCATCACCCCCAATCTCCTGCACCGCTGGCGAGACCACTCGGCAGAGTAACACATGGATGTCAAGAAAGAGCATCCAACGAAGCTGCCGAGAGTCTGCATCAAGACCCTCCTCAACCGCTCAAGACATGCAGCACTCAAAGATAGCTGCCATGCGACGCCGCAGCTCTCTGTAGACCTGCCTCTTGACCACTGGTGCCGAGATGAGAGATGCCCCCCTTGCACCCTCGAGAACGCCCCCCCAACTCTCCCAACACACCCCGGCAATGCCCTCCCACGCCACACGAATGAAGAGATCCTGGTGTTCTCGCACCTGTCGCAAGCCGAGGACAAGGCCGCCAAGGCCGCCCCTCACGAGATCGACAGCCTCCAGCAATGCCGGCCTGCCTACACCCCGCACCTCCTCTGGGATGCTCGGGCACTCACTCCTACCCTCTGCTGGGAGCCCCAGCCCCAACTTAGGCAGGCAGGCAGGAACCTGGTTCCGCTCTCGGGGGACCCAGTGATAAGTGATTTTTGGTATCCCCCGGCTCGCCTCCCAGACCGCATCACGCCTGCGGCGTCGGCGCTCCATGGTGATCCGATAACGCCCCTTCATTTGATTCACCACCAGCTGCAAGTCACCCACAACCGGTAGGTGGCGTTCCCCGCCGTTTTGGCGAGGCTGATTGTGAGGTGGACAGTAACATATTTGGCCTCGTTGTTTGTAGATGGCTCTCCAAGGTCCTGCCAGTCCGAGCTGATGATCACCCCTTGCGGATCATAGAGAACCGCCCCAGCCCCCCAATCGGGATCTGCGAAGCTCCGCAGCATCAGCTATGAACACCCAATGTGGAGGAGGGCCCCGGGCCTCAGCGACCTGATGGAGAGGAGGGGGGGGGGGGCAACGGAGGTGGAGGTGGCGGCTAGCAGTGCCGCCCCAATGTCTCTAGGGGCAGAGGTGGGGGTGGATGTGGACATAAAGGGAGAGCAGTGGGAGGAGGTCGATTAGGCGGAAGAGGAGGTGGCCAAGTAGGAGGCGGTGGAGGTGGCGGAGGGCGAGTGGCGGAGGAGGGGGTGGAGTTGGCGGAGGAGGTGGAGGTGGGGGAGGCGGAGGAGGTGGAGGAGGTGGAGGAGTTGAGGGAGGTGGCTGAGGTGGACGAGGTGGAGGAGGTGGAGGTGGAGGAGGTGGAGGAGGTGAAGGAGGTGGAGGGGGTAGAGGAGGTGGAGTAGGTGGTGGAGGAGGTGAACGGGGTGGA
>SZWC01004766.1:132043-156878 GCA_023375785.1 Penium margaritaceum | reverse complement strand
CCCCCCCCCCCAAAGCTTAAGTGAATTTGGATAGAGTACATGGTCCGTGTGTCTCATGGACGTGTAAAAAAACAACTAGTGTATATGATACACTAGTGTCAAGAGCTCGTTTTGGTACCATACACGCACCGGCTACACCTCCCCAATACATTTTTCGGTTTGGGGGGAGGGGGGGGGGACTCGACGATGTGGTATCCGTTTCTTACTTCATAAGTCTTGAACTTTCAACGTCGCCGATCCGTCGACTATCGACTATCGTCGATTGTCGATCGTCGAACGTTGATTGTCGTCTATCCGCAGATGTTTATGAAGCGATTCGCAATCCTGGATCATCGATTATTGTAGATCCGTGGTTGACGAGCCGAGATACATTAGTGCAAGGTTAACTCTTCTATAACATGAAAAAAAATACACCTCCCAGCTAAGCTATGCCAATGCATTTGACCCTTTTGGGGGGGGGTGGGGTGAGTGGACAATTGGATCCCCTGCTGACCCTCACCCCAAAGCTGAAGTGTATTAGGATATTGTGTATGGTCCGTGTATCTCATGGACGTGCTATTAAAGATGCTGGTGTAGTAAAAAATCTAGTGTACAGAATTTTTTTTCTTTACAATACAAACACCAGCTACAATGCACAAAGACAGTTGACGTTGTGGGGAGGGGGGACAAGTTCCGTAGCTTGTCGCGGAGAAAAAAAATCGCGTAATTGCAAGATTACGCTCATCTTGCGGTTTGTTTCCATTCCAGTTCCAGGTGTCAGAAATTGAGCATCCACTTTACAGAAAAGTCTGTTCCGAATGTTTGAAGACATATGTACGCCAACTATACGATTCACCCAGAATGTTATAAATGTTTTTTCACCGTGTAATTGTAACATCCAATTCTTAAGGCATAGGTCTAGTGTACATAGCTTTCAATGTGAACAAAAGACGAATGCCTCTTTAGACAACTTCGTGGAAGTAACCCGATCATACTTACTTAATACAGTAAATGTGCAGTGCATAAAATGGGCACGATTAACCATACCTCAACTAGGGTCCAACTAGAGTGCAACTAGGGCACAAGTAGGGTGCAAGAAGGGTGCAAGTAGGTTGCAACTAGGGCGCAACTAGTGCGCAACTAGGGCACAAGTGAGGCACAAGTAGGGCCCAACTAGGATGCAACTAGGGTGCAACTAGGACGCAACTAGGGCTCAACTAGGGAAAAAGTAGGACAAAAGTTGGGCACGACAAGGATGCAACTAGTGCATAGCTAGTGTCCAACAGAGGCGCAACTAGGGCACAACTGGGGCGCAACTAGGGCACAACTAGGGCGTAACTAGGGCGCAAGTAGGGCGAAAGTAGGGCGCAACTAGGCTCCACCTAGGGTGTAACTAGGGCGCAACTAGGGCGCAACTAGGACGCAAATAGGGCGCAACTAGGGCGCAAGTAGGGTGCAAGTAGGGCGCAACTAGGGGGCAAGTAGGGCGCAACAAGTGCGCAACTAGGGTGAAACTAGGGTCCAACTAGGGCGTATCTAGTGCGCAACTACGGTGTAGCTTGTGCCCAACTGAGGCGCAAGTAGGGTGCAAGTAGGGCGCCAAAATGACACAAGTAGGGTGCAACTAGTGCGTAACTAGGGCACAACTAGGGTGCAACTAGGGTGAAACTAGGGTGCAACTAAGGCGCAATGAGGGCGCAAGTAAGGCTCAAGTAGGGCATAAGTACAGCGCACCTAGGGCGCAACTAGGGTGTAACCAGGGTGCAAGTAGGATGCAACTAGGGCGCAACTAGGTGCAACTAGGACACATCTAGGGGACAAGAAGGCCGCAACTAGAACACAACTAGGGTATAACTAGGGCGCAAGTAGGATGTAAGAAGGACGCAAGTAGGGCACAACTAGGACGCAACTAGGGCGCAAGAAGGGCGCAAGTAAGGCACAACTAGGGCACAACTAAGGTATAACTAGGACGTAAGTAGGACGCAAGTAGGGCACGACTTGAGTGCAACTAGGACACAACTAGGGTGTAACTAAGGCATATCTAGTGGCCAATGGAGGTGCAACTAGGGCGCAACTAGGGTGAAAGTCGGGCACAACCAAGGTGCAAGTGGGGCATTTTTAGGGCGCAAGTCGGGCGCAAGTTGGGCGCAAGTACGTTGCAACCAGGGTACATTTACGTCACAACTAGGGCCTATCGAGTGCCCAACTGAGGTGCAACTAGGGTGTAACTAGGGCGTAATTAGGGCGCAAGTAGGGTGCAAGTAGGGTGTAACTACGGTGCAACTTGGGCGTAACTATGGCATAGCTAGTGTCCAACTCAGGCGCAACTAGGGTGCAACTATGGCGTAACAAGGACGCAAGTAGGGCACAATTAGGGCTCAACTAGAACACAACTAGGGTGCTACTAGGGTGCAACTAGGGCGCATCTAGGGCGCAACTAGGGCGGAACGAGGGCGCAACTAAGGCGCGAGTAGGACACAACTAGGGTGCAAGTAGGAAGCAACTAGGCCGCAACTAGAGCGCAACTAGAGCGTATCTAGTACCCAACTCAAGCGCAACTAGGGTGCAACTAGGGCGCAACAGCGGTGCAACTAGGGCGCTACTAGGGCGCAAGTAGGCCACAAGAAGAGTGAAAGAAGGGCGTAAGTAGGGCGTCACTAGGGTATAACTAGGGCACAACTAGGGCGCAAGTAGGGCGAAACAAGGGCGTAAGGAGGGTGCGAGTAGGGTGCAACTAGGGTGCAACTAGGGCGCAACTAAGGCGCAACTACGTCGCAACTAGGGTGCAAGTAGAGCGCAAGTAGGGCACAACTAGGACGCAACTAAGGCAAAACCAGGGCGAAAGTAGGGTGCAAGTAGGACCCGAGTAGGACACAACCAGGGTGCAACTAGGGCGCGATTGGGGCACAAGTAGGGCGCAAGTATGGTGCAAGTAGGGTGCAACTAGGGCGCAACAAGGGCGCAACTAGGGCTCGAGTAGTGCACAAGCAGGGTGCAACTAAGGCACAATAACGACTCAACTATGGTCCAACTTGGGCACAACTAGAAAGGAAGTAGGGCGCAAGTAGGACACGAGTACGGCGCAACTAGGGCGCAACTAGGGTACAACAAGGGCGTAGCTAGTGCCTAACTGAAGCGTAACTAAGGCACAACTAGGACGCAACTAGGGTGCAAGTAGGGCGCAGCCAGTGCCCAACTGAGGCACAACTAGGGCGCAACTAGGGCGAAACTAGGGCGAAACTAGGGCGTAACTAGGGCGTAACTAGGGCGCAACTAGGGCGCAAGTACGGCACAAGAAGGGCAAAGGTAGGGCGCAACTACGGCGCAACTAGGGCGCAACTAGGGCGCAGCTAGGGCGCAACTAGGGCACAACTATGACGCGACTAGGGAAAAACCAGGACGTAAGTAGGGTACATATAGGGAGCAAGTAGGGTTCAAGTAGGTTGTCACTAGGGCGCAACTAGGGTGCAACTAGGGCGCAAGTAGGGTACAAAGAGGGCACAACTAGGGTACATCTAGGGTGCAACTAGGTCGCAAATCAGGCACAAGTAGGACGCAACAGGGGTGCAGCCAGGGTGCAACTAGAGTGCAAGTAGGGCGCAAGTAGGGTACAAGTAGGGTGCAAGTAGGGTGCAACTAGGGCGCAACTAGTGCGTAATGAGGCCACAAGTGAGGCACAAGTAGGGCCCAACTAGGATGCAACTAAGGCATAACTAGGGTGCAACCAGGGTGCAACTAGGGCGAACCTAGGGCGCAACTAGGGCTTAGCTAGTTCCCAACTGATACGCAACTAGGGCACAACTAGGACGCAAGTAGGACGCAACAAGGGCTCAACTAGGGCGCAAGTAGGGCAAAGGTAGGGCACAACTAGTGTGCAACTGGGCCGCAACTAGGACGCAACTAGTGCATAGCTAGTGCCTAACGGAGGTGCAACTAGGAAAAAACTAGGGTGCAACTAGAGCACAACTAGGGCGTAACTAGGGCGCAAGTAGGGCGTAAGTAGGGTGCAACTAGGATCCACTAGGGCGCAACTAGGGCGCAACTAGGGCGCAAATAAAGCGCAAGTAGGGTGCAAGTAGGACGTAACTAGAGGGCAATTAGGGCGCAACTAGTGTGCAGGTAGGGTGCAACTAGGGTGCAACTAGGGTATAACTAGGGCACAAGTATGGCGTAGCTTGTGCCCAACTGAGGCGCAACTAGGGCGCAACTATGGCACAAGTAGGGCACAACTAGGACGTAAATAGGACACAACAAGGGTGCAACTAGGGCCCAAGTAGGGTGCAATTAGGGCATAACTAGGGTCCAACTAGGGCGCAACGAGGGTGCAAGCGAGGCTCAAATAGGGCATAAGTATGGCACACCTAGGGCACAACTAGGGTGCATCCAGGGTGCAAGTAGGGCGCAACTAGGGCGCAACTAGGGTGTAACTAGGACGCATCTAGGGAACAAGAAGGCCGCAACTAGGGCGCAGCTAGGGTATAACTAGGGCACAAGTAGGATGTAAGAAGGACACAAGTAGGGCAAAACTAGGACACAACTAGGGCGTAACTAGGGCGCACGGAAGGTGCAAGTAAGGCACAACTAGGGCACAACTAAGGTATAACTAGGACGCAAGTAGGACACAAGTAGGCACAACTAGAGCGGAACTAGGGCACAACTAGGACGTAACTAGGGCATATCTAGTGGCCAACGGAGGTGCAACTAGGGTGCAACTAGGGTGAAAGTCGGGCACAACTAAGGTGCAAGAAGGGAATTTTTTAGGGAGCAAGTCGGGCACAAGTAGGGCGCAAGTATGTCGCAACCAAGGTGCATTTACGTCACAACTAGGACCTATCAAGAGCCCAACTGAGGTGCAACTAGGGCGTAACTAGGGCGTAATCAGGTCGCAAGTAGGTTGCAAGTAGGGTGCAACTAGGGTGCAACTTGGGCGCATCTATAGCATAGCTAGTGCCCAACTTAGGCGCAACTAGGGTGCAACTACACCGCAACTAGGACGCAAGTAGGGCGCAACTAGGGCTGAACTAGGACACAACTAGGGTGCTACTAGGGTGCAACTAGGGCACAAGTAGGGTGCAACTAGGGTGAAACTAAGGTGCAAGTAGGACAAAACTAGGGTGCAACTAGGGAGCAACTAGGACGCAACTAGGGCGCAACTAGAGCGTATCTAGTACCCAACTCAGGCACAACTAGGGCACAACTACAGCGTAACTACGGCGCAACTAGGGCGTTACTAGGGTGCAAGTAGGGCACAAGCAGGGTGAAAGAAGGGCGCAAGTAGGGCGTCACTAGGACGCAACTAGGGCACAACTAGGGCACAAGTAGGGCGCAACAAGGGCGTAAGCAGGGTGCAAGTAGGTCGCAACTAGGGCGCATCTAGGGCGTAACTAATGCGCAACTACGGTGCAACTAGGGTGCAAGTAGAGCACAAGTAGGGCACAACTAGGACGCAACTGGGACAAAACAAAGTCTCAAGTAGAGTGCAAGTAGGAACCGAGTAGGAAACAACCAGAATGCAACTAGGGCGCAATTGGGGCACAAGTAGGACGCAAGTACGGTGCAAGTAGGGTGCAAGTAGGGTGCAACTAGGGCGCAACTAGGGCTCGAGTAGGGCACAAGTAGGGCGCAACTAAGGCACAATTACGATGCAACTAGGGTGCAACTTTGGCGTAACTAGGAAGGAAGTAGGGGACAAGTAGGACACAAGTACGGCGTAGCTAGGGGGCAACTAGGGTACAACAAGGGCGTAGCTAGTGCCTAACTGAAGCGCAACTAAGGCACAACTAGGACGCAACTAGGGTGCAACTAGGGCATAGCTAGTGCCCAACTGTGGTACAACTAGGGCGTAACTAATGCGCAACTAGGGTGCAGCTAGGGCGCAACTAGGGTGCAACTAGGGCGCAACTAGGGCGCAACTAGGGCGCAACTAGGGCGCAACTAGGGCGTTAGTAGGGAGAAACCAGGACGCAAGTAGGGCACATGTAGGGAGCAAGGAGGGTTCAAGTAGGCTGTAAGTAGTGCACAACTAGGGCGTAACTAGGGCGCAAGTAGGGCACAAGTAGGGCACAACTAGGTTACATGTAGGGCGTAACTAGGTTGCAAGTAAGGCACAAGTAGGGCGCAACTGGGGTGCAACTAGGGTGTAGCTATAGTGCAACTAGGGCGCAAGTAGGGTACAAGTAGGGTGCAAGTAGGGTACAACTAGGGCCCAACTAGTGCATAACTAGGGCACAAGTGGGGGACAAGTAGGGCCCAGCTAGGACGCAAGTAGGGTGCAACTAGGGTGCAACTAGGGCGCAACTAGGGTGCACCTAGGGCGCAACTAGGGCTTAGCTAGTGTCCAACTGAAACGTAACTAGGGCGCAACTAGGGCGCAACTAGGACGCAACAAGGGTTCAACTAGGGCGCAAGTAGGGAAAAAGTAGGACACATCTAGTGTACAACTGGGGTGCAACTAGGGCGCAACTAGTGCATAGCTAGTGTCCAAAAGAGGTGCAACTAGGGCACAACTACGGCGTAACTAGGGCGCAAGTAGGGCGCAAGTAGGGCGCAACTAGGCTCACCTAGGGCGCAACTAGGGCGCAACTAGGACTTAGCTAGGTTGCAAGTAGGGTGCAAGTAGGGCGCAACTAGGGCACAAATAGGGTGCAACTAGGGTCCAACTAGGGCGTAACTAGGGCACAACGAGGGCATAGCTTGTGTCCAACTTAGGCACAACTAGGGCGCAAGTGGGGCGCAACTATGGCACAAGAAGGGCAAAACTAGGGCGCAACTAGGGCACAACTAGGGTGCAACTAGGGCCTAAGTAGGGCGCAATAAGGGCACAACTAGGGTGAAACTGGAAGGCAACAAGGGCGCAAGTAAAGCTTAAGAAGGGTATAAGTACGGCGCACCTAGGGCACAACTAGGGTGCAACCAGGGTGCAAGTAGGGTGCAACAAGGGTGCAACTAAGGCGCAACTAGGACGCAAGTAGGATGTAAGAAGGACGCAAGTAGGACACAACTAGGACGCAACTAGGGCGCAACTAGGGTGCAAGTAGGATGCAAGTAAGGCACAACTAGGGCACAAGTAAGGTACAACTATGATGCAAGTAGGACACAAGTAGGGCACGACTAGAGCGCAACTAGTGCACAACTAGGGCATAACTAGGGTATATCTAGTGGCCAACGGAGGTGCAATTAGGGCGCAACTAGAGTGAAAGTTGGGCACAACTAAGGTCCAAGTAGGGCATGTTTAGGGCGCTAGGCTGGCACAAGTAGGGCACAAGTACGTCGCACCCAGGGTGCATTTCCGTCACAACTAGGGCCTATCGAGTGCCCAACTAAGGTGCAACTAGGGCGTAACTAGGGCGTAATCAGGGCGCAAGTAGACTGCAAGAAGGGTGCAACTACAGCGCAACTTGGGCGTAGCTATGGCATAGATAGTGCCCAACTCAGGCGCAACTAGGGTGCAACTACAGCGCAACTAGGGTGCAAGTAGGGCACAACTAGGACTCAACTAGGACACAACCAGGGTGATACTAGGGTGCAACTAGGGCGCAACTAGGGCGCAACTAGGGCGCAACTAAAGCGCAAGGAGGACACAACTAGGGTGCAACTAGGTAGCAACTAGGACGCAACTGGGGTACAACTAGAGCACACCTAGTACCCAACTCAGGTGCAACTAGGGCGCAACTAGGGTGCAACTACAGTGCAACTAGGGCGCTACTACGGCGCAAGTAGGGCACAAGCAGGGTGAAAGAAGGGCGCAAATAGCACGTCACTATGGCGCAACTAGGGCACAACTAGGGCGCAAGTAGGGCACAACAAGGGCGTAAGCAGGGCGCAACTATTGCGCAACTAGGGCGCAACTAAGGCACGACTACGGCGCAACTAGGGTGCAAGTAGAGCGCAAGTAGTTCACAACTAGGACGCAACTAGGGCAAAACCAGGACGCAAGTAGGGTGCAAGTAGGACCTGAGTAGGAAAAAACCAGGGTGCAATGAGAGCGCAATTGGGGCACAAGTAGGGCGCAAGCAGGGTGCAAGTAGGGTGCAACTAGGGCGCAACTAGGGCTCGAGCAGGGTGCAAGTAGGGCGCAACTAAGGAGCAATTACGATGTAACTAGGATGGAACTTGGGTGCAACTAGGAAGAAAGTAGGGCGCAAGTAGGACACAAGTACAGCGCAACTAGGGCGCAACTAGGGTACGACTAGGACGTAGCTAGTGCCTAACTGAAGCGCAACGAAGGCACAACAAGGACGCAACTAGGGTGCAAGTAGTGCGTAGCTAGTGCCCAACTGAGGCATAACTGGGGCGCAACTAGGGCGCAACTAGGGCGTAACTAGGGCGCAACTTGGGCGCAAGTACGGCACAAGTAGGGTAAAAGTAGGGCGCAACTAGGGCGTAACTAGGGCGTAACTAGGGTGCAACTAGGGCGCAACTAGGGCACAACTAGGGCGCAAGTAGGGAAAAACCAGGACGCAAGTAGGGCACATGTAGGGAGCAAGTAGGGTTCAAGTAGGCTGTAACTAGGGCGCAGCTAAGGCGCAACTAGGGCGCAATCAGGGCACAAGTAGGGCACAACTAGGGTACATCTAGGGCAAAACTAGGTCGCAAGTGAGGCAAAAATAGGGCGCAACTGGGGTGCAACCAGGGTGCAACTAGAGTGCAAGTAGGGCGCAAGTAGGGTGCAAGTAGGGTGCAACTAGGGCGCAACTAGTGCGTAACTAGGGCACAAGTGAGGCACAAGAAGGTTCCAACTAGGACGCAACGAGGGCGCAACTAGGGTACAACTAGGGCGCAACTAGGGCGCACCTAGGGCGCAACTAGGGCTTAGCTAGTGCCCAACTCTTATGCAACTAGGGCGTAACTAGGGCGCAACTAGGATGCAACAAGCACTCAACTAGGGCGCAATTAGGGAAAAATTAGGGCACAACTAGTATGCAACTGGGGCGCAACTAGGGCACAACTAGTGCATAGCTAGCGCCCAACAAAGGCACAACTAGGGTACAACTAAGGCGCAACTAGGGTACAACTAGGGCGTAACTAGGGTGCAAATAGGGCGCAAGTAGGGCGCAACTAAGCTCCACCTAGGGCGCAACTAGGGTGCAACTAGGGCGCAACTAGGGCTCAACTAAGGCGCAAGTAAGGTGCAATTAGGGCGCAACTAGGGGGCAAGTAGGGCACAACTAGGGCACAGGTAGGGTACAACTAGGGTCCAACTAGGGCGTAACTAGGGTGCAGCTATGGCATAGCTTGTGCCCAACTGAGGCGCAACTAGGGTGCATGCAGGGCGCAACTATGGCACAAGTAGGGAACAACTAGGGTGCAACTAGGGCACAACTAGGGTACAACTAGGGCCCAAGTACGGCGCAAGTAGGGCGCAACTAGGGTACAACTAGGGCACAACGAGGGCGCAAGTAAGGCTCAAGTACAGCATAAGTACGGCGCACCTAGGACGCAACTAGGGTGCAACCAAGGTGCATGTAGGGCGCAACTAGGACGCAACTAGGACGCAACTAGGACGCATCTAGGGGACAAAAAGGTCGTAACTAGGGCGCAAATAGGATGTAAGAAGGACGCAAGTAGAGAACAACTAGGATGCAACTAGTGTGCAACTAGGGTGCAAGTAAGGCGCAAGTAAGGCACAACTAGGGCACAACTAAGGTGTAACTAGGACGCGAGAAGGACGCAAGTAGAACGCAACTAGAGCGCAACTAGGGCACAACTAGGGCGTAACTAGGGCATATCTAGTGGCCAACGGAGGTGCAACTAGGGTGCAACTAGGGTGAAAGTCGGGAACAACTAAGGTGCAAGTAGGGCATGTTTAGGGTGCAAGTCAGGCACTAGTAGGGCGCAAGTACCTCGCAACCGGGGTGCACTTACGGCATAACTAGGGCCTATCGAATGTCCAACTAATGTGCAACTAGGGCGTAACTAGGGCGTAATCAGGGCGCAAGTAGGGTGCAAGTATGGTGCAACCGAGGTGCAACTTGGACGGAACTATGGCATAACTAGTGCTCAACTCAGGCGCAACTAGGGTATAACTACGGCGCAACTAGGGCACAAGTAGGGCGCAACTAGGGCTCAACTAGGACACAACTAGGGTACAACTAGGGTGCAACTAGGCCACAACCAGGGCGTAACAAGGGTGCAACGAAGGGGTAAGTAGGACACAACTAGGGTGCAACAAGGGAGCAACTAGGACGCAACTAAGGTGCATCTAGAGCGTACCTACTACCCGAATCAGATGCAACTAGGTGTTGGAAATTCTGTTCCAACGTGGCTCTGGCCGTCTAGCATTTGCACGGCATGTTTGGGCAAGTTCGGAGATGAAGCGTGAGCTTTCTGGTCGCCTCACGCTGTGTGGGAGAGGATTTGAGACAGTCAGTTTTGCGAAGAGGATAACGTCATTTTGCGTTATACTTTGAACATGGACATGATCACAACATTTATAGGGCTAGTCATGAGCTTTCCAACGCACCAAACCGCGCACAATTTGGCCAAGCGTAGCTCAAGTTATGCTTGCCGAAGCGCATGTCTCACCCACCACAGAAGCCTGACACCGCCACTCGCCGTGGCGCCTTCGTTCACGTGCGAAGCGCCTTTCCCAAGGCGCATATCCCATTGCACATGGTGTGGGGTTCCCTGCACTGTTTCCACGCACCCTACCCACTTTTGGGTCGCGTTTGGTGATGGGGTGTGACGAGGTTCGAAACCTGTCCGTGGACCTGCAGTCAGAATTTCGACTGAGTCCCCGAGGAACAAAACGTACTACTGAGTTTCGGACGCCGAGCCAGGTTTTTGGCGAAGTCCCTCAGTAACAACCTGCACTACTGGATCCGGTGGATGATCCGCCGGATCAGGTGGATCATCCACCGGACGCCTCGGCAGGCCTATCGGAGCATTTTCTCCAGATGGTATTTTTGTTACTTGGTCCGGTCGATTATCGACCGGATTTCGAGTCGCAGCCGGCTCCCAGAGCCGCTGCGCATACCCCAACTTTGGAAAGCCATATCTCCCTTGATACTTGTCCGATTCCGGCGAAACAACTTCCACCGGATTCAGCGACTTGTCAAAATTGAGGGGAAATCCACCATTTTAGGATCTGAGCAAATGTCGAGTCGCCAGATCCGCCGGAGCGGAGTTTCTATTTTCTGGCGGCTCATCAGCGCCTCCCGGCGCCGCACTTGGGCATGCGGAGGGGCAATTTTTCAACATTCTCCCCCTTGCACCTTCCATGCCCGCTGCTCATGCTTTCTCTCACTCATCTTCCGCTGCGCCCTCCAGCCCATCATAGCTGGTCTTCCCATGCCCGGCCACGCTCACGTGCCGGTCCGCGGGTTGCGCTTTGGTCAAGTAATCCACAAGTTTGTTGTGCGTGCTACAACCCTGTAGCACCACCTGCCCCTTTTCAGCCATGTCCGTTCTTCTTTTATTTGTGCAATGGATGCCAACGCTGACTTCACGGCGATATCCCATTGCTCCCCCTCGGGCCGCGCAAGCGCCTCTTGCACGGTCGCCGGTTCCGTTGATGCAGCCAGCATGCACCGCGTCATGCCGATCCATCGACCGGTGCCTGCGTCGAAACACTTCCCCGTTCTTTGCTGCCTCCCGTTGCGGCGTTGCAGTCTTGGCGGCGTCTCGTCGCTCCGGTGAATCATCAACCGGATGGCTCCCCGAGGGTCTCTCCCGCTCCGACGAATCATCGACCGGACGGGCGGCGCGTCCAAAGTAATTTTCTCCGACGCCCGACGCGAACTCCACCAGGAGTCCACGCTTTGGCACTTGTAGTGCCTCCTCTGACGGATCTTCCGCCGGATCTTCAGCCCAGCTTCTATGTCGTCGGAGTCCTCCGCGTCGGCAGCTGCACCTGCTGCACCGCCGCGCTCCGACGTCGCATCTTCGACCTCCGCGTCCGCCGGCTCCTTGTAGTCAAGGAGCGGGAACCACTCCCCCTGGTGTGGAGTGTTCCCAACGCTCATGTCGATGCTGCTGCTGCTGAAGCTCTGCTGCAGCTCCCCTGAAAGCTTCCTTGGAAGGTTCCTCTGGCATAAACCAGCAGCCTTCTCCAGTAGCTTCCTCCAGCAGGACCGTGGTGCTCTTACACCGCTGCAACTATGCCCCCTGTGGACATAGCTTTCACTGCTCTCGGCTGCTCCACGAGAGTGCGCATGGCCTCATACCACTGCCACCTCGCCTTGCTGCCGTTGGAGTTTGCGGCTGCTTCCGTCCCGTGCCGAGCCGCACCGTGGAGACCGCGGCTCTTTTAGCCACCTATCCGCTGTGCGCTCGCATGTCAGGCTTGCCTGCCGCATGGTGCATCCCTCCTCAGCTTTGTTTTTGCATCTTGAGTCTGCACCCTATTGTTGACGGCTCTCGCATCCTACACCCACTCAGCCTCGTGCTAGTGCGACCACTGGCCGAGGTGGCCTGGTGCATCCACTTGCACTTGCCACCACTCATGGTCCCTCGGCATTTGCAGCCAACTTGCTGCATAGCATGGCCCATTTTGCCACCCGTCTGCTTCTTGGAGACTTGGCGGCTGCTGCTCCCTTGTTGCCGATGCTTGCCGATTCAACCCGCCTCTTCTGTTTTGAGGCGTTGGAAGCGCTCGCCTCCAGCTAGCCTTCCATTCCAGCGGAAGCCATTAACAGCGCCACTGCTGCTGCTTCATCCGCTGCCATTGGAGCCGTTTTTGCTCCATCCAGGTCATCCTGCATTCTGCAACACCCTTGGCACATCCCCGCTTGGACCTAGCGTGAGCCTTGTCACATCCACCCGTAGTGGACTGCTTCCTCGCCTGTTGGCGCAGATGACTTCTCTTTGCTGCTACAAGCGCGTGCATCACTTGGTGTTGCTGTTGCTCGACCTGGTGGCGCCTCCTCTCCATTGAGTGTACATCTGCTGCTTGGAATTGACGCGCACGTGCCGACTTCCCGTCAGCACTGCCGTGTCGCACTCCAGCTCTGGTACACGATGAAGATGCCCGAACCAATTTTTGTGGTGTGATTTTGTTGTTCATTGTTTTTGTAGTTGACTTGCACCAGGATATGCCTTCTATTTTGAAGCATGGTGCCAGCTCCCCCTCTTTGATGCGCCCACTACGCCTTGCCCGCCACGGTAGCCATTTTTCTCCACCAAACTTGGTGTTGTGGCGGCTCAACCAGCTGCTGCCTATTTGGGGTTGTTGAGCCTGGCCCCGTTCTGCTGCGTATGTCGTCCCACCGTGCGTCCGGTCCAGCCCTCCTAGCTGACGACGCGTGTGGAAATTCGCAGCTTCCTGGATTGAGTTTTGCGCCGGCTGATGTCGGCGCCCTCTCGTGGTGTTACTGCTGCATTGCTACGATCTGCCGCACATGTGCGCGCTCTTGGCACCACACCGATGTGTGTTCTTCGAGCTCCCTTTTGAACTCGCCACGTGTCAGTGCCACTTGTGCCGTTGATCCAGCATTACTCCACTTACCCATGGCCATGATGCGTTGTGCCCAAAGCCGACGCTTCTTCTGCCAATCATGGAGCTTGACGAGTTGAGGCCGCCCTCGCTATTTTGCGTGCGCCTCCCCCTTGCAGTAGCACCTTGCGCTCTCCTTCTCTCCACCGTGAGCAAGGTTGTGGCGACCCCAAAGGCCCCACCTACCACTTCCTTGTGGATGAGGATGAGTACCACCCTCCATTTTGTTGCATTTCCCCACCTTGTACCCCTTGGGAGTAATTCAGCGGCAGCCATCTTGTGGTAGCTTCCTCCGGTAGCTTGCGGGTCGCTTCCTCTGGCGCTGCCAGCAGCTTGTCCCGTAGCTTCCTCCGGCCAGCTTTCCAATGCAAGCTCCGCCTCTCTACTCTAGCTAGGTCAGTTGTGGAGATCGGGCATGCCTCCCGCATGCCACCCGGCCGTCCTCGATGACGGCCGACCGCGCTCCTCAGTTTTGGAGCGTCTGACCCTGGCGCGTAATGACTGCGGACCCGGTGTGTCGTCCTCCTCCCGAGATCTTGGCAAGGTCCACGACTTCCGCTGCGCACGTCACCCACATGTGGCATAACATGCCACCACGCCGTCTGGCCCTCCGCACGGCACCACGACAATTGGTGCCCGTTGGACGCATCTCACTCCCCGTGTCGCCGTCTCCAGCTTGATGGCGGCCGACGAAGGCGGATGAAGACGCCATCCCGCGCCCTCTCATGGTCTGCTGCTCTGTTTGTTGCACTCCACTTGATGCGTGAGGGGTTGCCTTGCCGCTGGGCAAAGCCACCATGAGAGCCTCATTGGTGCAGGTAGTCACGCCAGCATGCTCACAGAAGCGATGCGCGTTCCACTTGACCTGCTGCAAGCGCTCCTCCACGTGGGTGTGGATGCCTCGGAGAGTTTGAGGCAATCCAACATAGGAGTCAACGAGTCGAACAGAGGACCGAGCGCCATGGCTGATTTCTGCCCATCTCACCGCCTCAAGGCAGTTCATAGCATGGCTCAGCCGAGCCTGCTGCAATGCTACATGGAGAAGCCCTGTGCCGCCAGCGTGGATTTTCACGCCGCCCGCCTTCTCGCAAGGAACCATTGCAGCAACTGCCCTCTTCGATGTGGCAGGCCTCCTGCCACACTGTTGTCCTTGTACCGCCACCACTTGAGCATGCAGAGAGCCCAGCATTGGCCTCTCTCGTCGCTCATTGCGTGCACACCGTGCACCGTGGCGATCACCTCTCCTGATCATCTCGTTGCTCGCGGAAACCGTGTAGACATTTTCGGCTGTAAGCCATGTGGGCCCATAACCCTTTGTTGGAAATTCTGTTCCAATGTGGCTCTGGCCGTCTAGCATTTTCATGGCATGTTTGGGCAAGTTCGGAGATGAAGCGTGAGCTTTCTGGTCGCCTCACGCTGTGTGGGAGAGGATAACATCATTTTTGCGTTATATTTTTAACATGGACATGATCACAAAATTTATAGGGCTAGTCATGAGCTTTCCAACGCACCAAACCGCGCACAATTCGGCCAAGCGTAGCTCAAGTTATGCTTGCTGAAGCGCATGTCTCACCCACCACAGAAGCCTGACGCCGCCACTCGCCGTGGCGCCTTCGTTCACGTGTGAAGCGCCTTTCCCAAGGCGCATATCCCATTGCACATGGTGTGGGGTTCCCTGTACTGTTTCCACGCACCCTACCCACTTTTGGGTCGCGTTTGGTGATGGGGTGTGACGAGGTTCGAAACCTGTCCGTGGACCTGCAGTCAGAATTTCGACGGAGTCCCCGAGTAACAAAACGTACTACTGAGTTTCGGACGCCGAGCCAGGTTTTTGGCGAAGTCCCTCAGTAACAACCTGCACTACTGGATCCGGTGGATGATCCGCCGGATCAGGTGGATCATCCACCGGACGCCTCGGCAGGCCTATCGGAGCATTTTCTCCAGATGGTATTTTTGTTACTCGGTCCGGTCGGTTATCGACCGGATTTCGAGTCGCAACCGGCTCCCAGAGCCGCTGCGCATACCCCAACTTTGGAAAGCCATATCTCCCTCGATACTTGTCCGATTCCGGCGAAACAACTTCCACCAGATTNCAGTCAGATTTTTTACGAAGTCCCCGAGTAACAAAACGTACTACTGAGTTTCGGACGCCGAGCCAGGTTTTTGGCGAAGTCCCTCAGTAACAACCTGCACTACTGGATCCGGTGGATGATCCGCCGGATCAGGTGGATCATCCACCGGACGCCTCGGCAGGCCTATCGGAGCATTTTCTCCAGATGGTATTTTTGTTACTCGGTCCGGTCGGTTATCGACCGGATTTCGAGTCGCAACCGGCTCCCAGAGCCGCTGCGCATACCCCAACTTTGGAAAGCCATATCTCCCTTGATACTTGTCCGATTCTGGCGAAACAACTTCCACCTGATTCAGCAACTCGTCAACATTCAGGGGAAATCCTCCATTTTAGGATCCGAGCAAATTTCGAGTCGCCAGATCCGCCGGAGCGGAGTTTCCATTTTCTGGCGGCTCGTCAGTGCCTCCCGGCGCCGCACTTGGGCATGCAAAGGGGCAATTTTTCAACACTAGGGTGCAACTAGGGCGCAACTACGGCGCAACTAGGGTTCTACTAGGGTGCAAGTGGGGCACAAGCAGGGTAAGAGAAGGGCACAAGTAGGGTGTAACTAGGGCGCAACTAGGGCACAACTTGGGCGTAAGTAGGGCGCAACAAGGGCGCAAGCAAGGCGTAAGTAGGGCGTATCTAGGGCGCAACTAGGGCACAACTGGGGCGCAAGTAGGGAGCAACGAGGGCTTAAGCAGGGCGCAAGTATGGCACAACTAGTGCGCAACTAGGGCGCAACTAAGGCGCAACTACAGAGCAACTAGGGTACAAATAGAGTGCAAGTAGGGCACAACTAGGACACAACTAGGGCAAAACCAGGGCGCAATTAGGGTGCAAGTAGGAACCGAGTAGGACACAACCAGGGTGCAACTAGGGCGCAATTAGGGCACAAGTAGGGTGCAAGTAGGGTGCAACTAGGGCACAACTAGGGTGCAACTAGGGATCGAGTAGGGCGCAAGTAGGGCACGACTATGGCACAACTATGACGCAACTAGGGTGCAACTTGGGCGCAAGTTGGACACAAGTACGGCGCTTAACTAGGGTACAACTAGGGCGTAGCTAGTGCCTAACTGAAGCACAACTAAGGCACAACTAGGACGCAACTAGGCTGGAACTAGGGCATAGCTAGTGCCCAACTGAGGCACAACTAGGGCGCAACTAGGGGGCAACTAGGGCGTAGCAAGGGCGCACCTAGGGCATAATTACGGCACAAGTAGGGCACAAGTACAGCGCAACTAGGGCCCAACTAGGGCGCAACTAGGGCACAACTAGGGCGCACGTTAGGAAAAACCAGGACGCAAGTAGGGCACATGTAGGGAGCAAGTAGGGTTCAAGTAGGCTGTAACTAGGGCGTAACTGGGGCGCAACTTGGACGCAAGTAAGGCACAAGTAGGGCACAACTGGGGTGCAACTAGGGTGCAAATAGAGTGCAACTAGGGCGCAAGTAGCGTACAATTAGGGTGCAAGTAGGGTGCAACTAGGGCGCAACTAGTGAGTTGCTAGGGCACAAGTGAGGCATAAGTAAAGCCCAACTAGGATGCAACTAGGGCGTAACTAGGGTGAAAGTCGGGCACAACTGAGGTGCAAGTAAGGCATTTTTAGGGCGCAAGTCGGGCGCAAGTAGGGCGCAAGTACGTCGCAACCAAGGTGCATTTACGTCACAACTAGGGCCTATCGAGTGCCCAACTGAGGTGCAACTATGGTGTAACAAGGGCGTAATCAGGTCGCAAGTAGGGTGCAAGTAGGGTGCAACTAGGGTGCAACTTGGGCGCATCTGTAGCATAGCTAGTGCCCAACTCAGGCGCAACTAGGGCGCAAGTAGGGCGCAACTAGGGCTCAACTAGGACACAACTAGGGTGCTACTATGGTGCTACTAGGGTGCAACTAGGTCGCAATTAGGGCACAACTAGCGCGCAACTAAGGCGCAAGTAGGACACAACTAGGGTGCAACTAGGGAGCAACTAGGACGCAACTAGGGCGCAACTAGAGCGTACCTAGTACCCAACTCAGGCACAACTAGGACGTATCTAGTGCCCAACTGAGGCACAACTAGGGCGCAACTAGGGCGCAACTAGGGCGCAACTAAGGTGCAACTAGAGCGCAACTAGGGCACAAGTAGGGCGTAAGTAGGGTACAAGTAGGGCAAAAGAAGGGCGCAACTAGGACGCAACAAAGGCGCAACTAGGGCGGAACTAGGGCACAACTAGGGCACAACTAGGGCACAATTAGGGCACAACTAGGGGGCAACTAGGGTGCAAGTAGGGCACAACTAGGGTTCAGCTAGGGTGCAACTAGGGTACAACTAGGGCGCAACTAGGCCGCAAGTAGGGCACTAGGGAACAACTAGGGCACATCTAGGGTGCAACTATGGTGCAACTAGGATGTAAATAGGGTGCAAGTAGGGTTCAAGTAGGGCGCAATTAGGGAGCATCTCGGGTGCAAGTGTGGCGCAACTAGGGCGTAAATAGGGTGCAAGTAGGGTTCAAGTAGGGTGCAACTAGGGCGCAACTAGTGCATAACTAGGACACAAGTGAGGCACAAGTAGGGTGCAACTAGGCCACAACTAGGCAGAAACTAGGGTGCAACTAGGGCGCAACTAGGGCACACCTGGGGCGCAACCAGGGCTTAGCTAGTGCCCAATGGAGACACAACTAGGGTGCAACTAGGGCGCAACTAGGATGCAATAAGGGCTCAACTCGGGCGCAAGTAGGGCACAAGTAGGATGTAAATAGGGCGCAACTAGGGCACAACTAGGACACAACTAGTCCATAGCTAGTGCCCAACTGAAGCCCAACTAGGGCGCAACTAGGGCACAATTATGGCACAACAAGGGCTATACTTGGCCGCAAGTAGGGCGCAAGTAGGGCCCATCTAGGGCATACCTAGGGCGCAACTAGGGCACAACTAGGACGAAACTAGGGCACAACTAGAACGCAACTAGGGGGCCTGTAGGGCGCAACTAGGGGGCAACTAGGGATCAACTAGGATGCAAGTAGGGTGCAACTAGGTACCAACTAGGGCATTGCTAGGGCACAACTAGGGCGTAGCTAGTGCCCAACTAAGGCGCAACTGGGGCGCAAGTAGAGTGAAACTAGAGCACAAGTAGTGCGCAACTAGGACACAACTAGGGTGCAACTAGGGTGCAACTAGGGCACAACTAGGGCACAAGTAGTGCGCAACTAGGGTACAACTAGGCTGCAACTAGGGCGCAACTAGGGTGCAACTAGGGCGCAAGTAAGGCTCAAGTACAGCATGAGTACGGTGCACCTCGGGTGCAACTTGGGTGCAACCAGGGCACAAGTAGGGAACAACTAGGGCGCAACGAGGGCACAACTGGGGTGCAACTAGGGAGCAAGAAGGATGCAACTAGGGCACAACTAGGGCTCAACTAGGGCGCAACTAGGGTGCAAGTAGGACGCAAGTAGGGAGGAACTAGGGCACAACTAGGGCTCAACTAGGGTGCAACTAGGGCGCAAGTAGGGCACGGTAAGGGTGCAGCTAGGGCACAACTAAGGTGCAACTATGGCACAAGTAGGATGCAAGTAGGGCGCAATCAGAGGACAACTAGGGCACAACTAGTGTGCAACTAGGGCATATCTAGTGGGCAGCTAAGGCACAACCAAGACGCAACTAGGGAGAAAGTCGGGCGCAACTGAGGCGCAAGTAGGGCACAAATAGGGCGCAAGTAGGGCGCAACTAAGCCGCAACCAGGGTGCATTTACGTCACAACTAGGGCGTAGCTAGTGTCCAGCTGAGGTGCAACTAGGGCATAACTAGGGCGCAAGTAGGGTACAACCACGGCGAAAGAAGCACAAACCAGAGCGCAACTAGGGTGCAACTAGGGTGCAAGTAGGGCGCAAGAAGGGTGGAACTAGGGTGCAACTAGAGCACAACTAAGGCGTAAGTAGGGCGCAAGTAGGGCGCAAGTAGGGTGCATCTAGGGCGTAACTAGGGCACAAGTACGGAGCAACAAGGGTGCAAGTAGGGTACAACTAGGGCATAACGAGGGCGCAACTAAGGCGCTAGTAGGGCACAACTAGGGCGCAACTAGGGTACAGCTAGGAAGCATCTAGGGTGCAACTAGGGCACAACTAGGGTGCAACTAGGGCACAACAATGGTGCAACAAGGGCGGTGTAAGTAGGATGCAACTAGGGTGCAAAGTCGGGTGCACCTAAGGCGCAAGTAGAGCGCAACTAGGGTACAAGTAGGTTGGAAGTAAGACGCAACTAGGGTGCAACTAGGGTGCAACTAAGAGTGCAACTAGGGTGTAGTTTGTGTCCAACTAAAGCGCAACTAGGGCGCAACTAGGGGGCAACTAGGGTACAAGATGGGCGCAACTAGGGTGCAACTAGGGCACAATTAGGACGCAACTAGGGCGTAAGCAGGGCGCAAGAAGGGTGCAAGTAGGGCGCAACTAGGATGTACCTAAGGCGCAACTAGGCCGCAACTAGGAAGCAACAAGGGCACAAATATGGCGCAAGTAGGGCAAAAGTAGGGTACAACTAGTGTGCAACTAGGGCGCAACAAGGGCGCAACTAGTACGTAGATAATGTCCAAGAGAGGCGCAACTAGGGTACAACTATGGCGCAACTAGGGCACAACTAGGGCGTAACTAGGGCGCAAGTAGGGCGCAGGTAGGACTCAACTAGGCTCTACCTAGGGCGCAACTAGGGCGCAACTAGGACGTAACTAGGGCGCAAGTAGGGTGCAAGTAGGGCGCAACTAGGGGACAAGTAGGGTGTTACTAGGGTGCAGGTAGGGTGCAACTAGGGTCCAACTAGATCGTAACTAGAGCGCAACTATGGCGTATCTTGTGCGCAACTGAGGCGCAACTAGGGCGCAAGTAGGGCGCAACTATGGCACAAGTAAGGAACAACTAGGGCGTAACTAGGGCACAACTAGGATGAAACTATGGCCCAAGTAGGGCACAAGTAGGGCACAACTAGGGTGCAACTAGGGCGCAACGAGGGCACAAGTAAGGCTCAAGAAGGGCATAAGTACGATGCACCTAGGACGCAACTACGGTGCAAGTAGGGTGCAAGTAGGGTGCAGCAAGGGCGCAACTAAGGCGCAACTAGGACACAAGTAGGATGTAAGAAGGACGCAAGTAGGGCACAGCTAGGATGCAACTAGGGCGCAACTAGGGCGCAAGTAGGGTGCAAGTAAGGCACAACTAGGGCACAACTTGTTGACATGGTGTGCCCCTTGCCATGAGTGCCGATGATCGTACTCCCTGGTTCGACCACTGAGGAGTAGTCTAACACCTGATCTGACTTTAGATTTGGATTCCTTGGATTTTTCCATGCAAGATCTAGCTTTGAATTGCTCGATTTGAGTGAGTATTCAGAAAGTTAGCCTAGCCCGAAAAACGGGTGTTGGGTGGGTGGAATCTGGTACCCGCCATGGGTGGCGGGATATTCCACCGCCAGGGATCCGAGTTCATTCCTAATGGCCTCCAAATGCACCAGGGGCATGAATGAGGTGACCATAAGGACCTCCTTGACCAGGATGAACTTCTCGTTGACTTCTGGGCGAAGAAAGACACTTCGACGGGTCATTGTCGAAGCGCCTCCCGTTGCCTAGAGTGCAAGGCCAGGTGGGCGGCTGCACCAAGGGTTACTTCGACGGCCATATCAGGGGCTCTACTGCTCCGTTTAGGGCGTGCTTGGATGCGTTGGAAATCTTAGATCACAGGCTATAAGGATCTGATGTAATCTCACTATGCCAAGTAACAAAAACGTGTTTCGATTCAGATCTACTGAATGCGACGTGTTCTGCCCACTCTTGCCCGTGATCCTTGTGCTCCACACATTTCACCATTGGTGTCCATTGGCTGCCCAAAACCTTGGTAGTGTGTATCACCAAGAGCTAGGCATCCTTGAGGGTGCCTCCACACCCACTAGAGCCAACAAAGGGTTATGGACCCACGTGCCTAGAAGGACCCTAGCTCTTCAAATTTCACGCTATTGCCGCGCGCAATGGCAACGACCGAGCAAGAGAGCATCGGCGTCGTCTCCAAGTTTGATGGGAATGGCTTCCCCTTGTGGAGGTGGCAGTTTGAGGTCTACCTCGATGACAAGGGCCTGCTTGAGCTGGTTAACGGTGAAGAGACCGCGCCTCCGGATACCGCGACGCCGGAGGAAGTGGACAAGTACAAGAAGCGCAAAAAGAAGGCCCTTGCATTGTTGGTGTTAGTGCTAGCTCCGCCGCAGCGCGCACTGATTCAAGGATACACGGAGGCCGTAGAGGCCTGGAAGAAACTCTACACCATCTACCAGTCCACCAACCTTGCTAACCAGCTCTTCGTCTTCAAGAGGCTCGTCACCCTCCGAGCCAACAAAGGCGACGACATCATGGAGATCCTGTAGCAGATTGAGCCCCTTACTACCAAGTGCGTAGCCACCGGATGGAAGGTCGACCCTCAGCTGCAAGCCATGATCCTCCTTCTGGCCTTGCTGGACAGTTAGAGTCCCATGATCACCGTCGTAGGCGGCTGGTCCGCCGATGAGCTGAAGTACCCAAAGGTGGCTGAGTACGTCCGCAACAAATGGATGCGGCGTGGTGGGAGAGAAATCGGAGCAACGTCAAGTTCCGCCTATGCCGTCCGCCCTCAAGGTGGAGGGGGAGGCAAGAAGGGGAAGGGTGCTAACCAGGGCACCAAGAGAGGTGACAACAAGGGGGAGTGCTACAATTGTGGCAAACAGGGCCACTATGCACGTGATTGCCCCAACAAGAAGTCGGACCAACCCAGGAATGGCGGGCAGAAGGTCACCCAAGCCATGATGGCCAGGGAGTCTACCGACTTGAAAGATCCGGAAGTCACTGTGATCGACTCCAGATCAGGCCGCCACACACAATGCAACCGGGCGGCATTCGTCACATCCGGCGTCACCGAGTGGCGCATGACAGTGGCCAACGCCATAACAGAGTTGGCCGCGGGCGAAGGCAATGTTCGCATTGAGTCGGTGGTGAACGGGAAAGTCATTCCGTGCACCATCTACGACGTGCTCCACATGTCCAACTTTGGGGCAAACCTGCTGTCAGTGAGCCGCCTTACCGACAAGGGGCTCGAGGTACTCTTTAAAAAGAAGGAGGCCATCATCCGGAAGGAGGGGGATGGCGAGGTGATTGTGTGTGGCAAGAGGGAGGAGGACCTGCACCTTCTTCGCACCAAGGTCCTTGCCGATGCGGTAAGGACTGACGCCGTCAACCTCGTGACAAAGGATGAAAGAAATCTCGACCTGTGGCACCGCCGCCTATGTCACATCGCTCCCTCGAATGTGAGGGACATGGCAAAGAAGGAAGTGGTGCGGGGTCTTGAGTTCAAGGGCCTGGATGCAGCCAAGAATGCTGTGTGCGAGCCATGCGTGGTGGGCAAGGAAACACGGCAGCCGTTTGACGGCAAAGGGACGCGTGCATCGACGAAGTTGGAGGTGGTGCACATGGATGTGTGCGGACCATTTGAGCCCTCCATTGGTGGGGCTCGCTACTTCGTCACCTTCATCGACGACCACAGCCGCAGGCTCTACCTCTACATCATCAAGAGGAAGAGCGATGTCTTGTCTTGTATGCAAGAATTTGTGTCGGCTGTGAATCGGCAAACGGACTTGAAGGTGAAGGCGTTCCGGAGCGACAACGGCGGCGAGTACGAGGGTTGCTTGGCATGGATGAAGAGCAAGGGGATCGCGTGGCAGAAAACTACGCCACACTCTCTGCAGCAGAACGGCGTCGCCGAGAGGGCAAACCGTACCATCCTCAACATGGCCCGGTCCATGTTGAGCGATGCCGGCCTCGCGCAGCGGTACTGGGGCGAGGCGGCACGGACAGCGGCGTACATCATGAACCTGACGCCGATGAAGCCGCTAAAGGAAGCGGAGTCCAAGGTGTGGAAGACGCCGCAAGAAGTGTGGAGCGGGAGGAAGCCAACTGTGGCACACCTCCGCACGTTTGGTTGCGTTGCACATGCTGTTGTACAGGCACGGGAGGGGCGAGGCAAGCTGGACCCGTGGACTCACCGGTGCATCTTCGTCGGGTACGAGAGCGGGAGCAAGGCGTACCGGCTCTTCAACCCGCGGAGGTAGCAGATCGTGAAGAGTCACGACGTCACGTTCGACGAGGATAGCCGTTGGACGGACAAGGACGCAGGTCTCTCCAAGCGTGGGGAGTGGCTGCCACTCCTCGAGGGGGAGACGCCGGAGGACGCAAAAGAGGGTGACGTCCAAGCAGCTTCAACCGGCGACAACCATCAGGGGGATGGGGAGCGGCTGATTTGCATTCAGCCGAGTCGAGCGATGAGTCCGAAGCGCCGGCAGCAGTGGAGCTGAACAAGGAGGCGGGGAGTGAGCCCGCATCTCCACGGTCCCCGAGAGAGGGGGAGCAGGCCAGCGGTGCGAGTGGCGCCGCGAGAGGGCAGCAGCAGCGGTAGCAGCAGCAGCAGCCTCAACAACAGCAGCCCCGGAGAAGCGGACGCGCAAGGAGGACGGCAAAACGGTATGATGCCGCGCAAGGCACCTGGACTGGGTTTGTACGAGCGTTCTTTGCGCAAGAGGAACCCGAGACCGTCAAGGAGGCGTTGCAGCAGAAGGATGGGGCTGAGTGGGAGGGAGCCATGAAATCTGAGCTCGCCTCCCACGAAGAGAACGGTGCTTGGCAGCTGATTGATAGGCCGGAGGGCGCAAAAATCATCGGCTCCAAGTAGATCTTCAAGAAGAAGCTCACCAAGGAGGGGAAGGTGGAGCGGTACAAGGCGCGGCTGGTCGCGAAGGGGTACGCCCAGCGAAAAGGAGAACATTATGATGAAACCTTCGCGCCGGTGGCAAAGTTCGTCTCCATTCGCTCCATCCTCTCGGTGGCGGCGGCGCGCGACTACGAAGTCCACCAAATAGATGTAAAAACAGCATTCCTCAATGGGGACCTGGACAAGGAGGTCTACATGGAGGTGCCAAAAGGGGTGGACACGCAGCCGGGGAAGGTGTGCCGGCTTCGCAAGGCGCTCTACGGGCTCAAGCAAGCGCCACTCACGTGGTACCTGAAAATGGACGGCTTCATGGCCGAGCTTGGCTTCAAGCGCTGCGAGGCGGATCACAGCGTGTACGTGCAAAAGCAGCCGGGGTTGCACCAGATTGTGATCCTCTACGTGGATGACCTCATCCTCGTGTCATCGGACATGGAGGAGTTGGTGAACCTGAAGCGGTAGCTGGGCGGTCGGTTCAAAATGACCGACATGGGCGAGCTCGAGTACTACCTCGGCGTCGCCATCAAGAGGGACCGCAAAGCACGCACGCTGGAGATGGGGCAGGCAAAGTAC
>SZWC01004766.1:109487-126364 GCA_023375785.1 Penium margaritaceum | reverse complement strand
ACTAGGGCGCAACTAGGGCGCAACTAGGGCACAACTAGGGCGCTCGTAGGGCACAACTAGGGCGCAACTAGGGCGGAACTAGGGCGCAACTAGGGCGCAACTAGGGCGCAACTAGGGCACAACTAGGGCGCTCGTAGGGCACAACTAGGGCGCAACTAGGGCGGAACTAGGGTGCAACTAGGGCATAGCTAGTGGCTAACTAAGGTGCAACAAGGGCGCAACTAAGGGCGCGAGTAGGGCGCAACTAGTGCGAATTGAGGGCACAACTAGGGCGCAACTAGGGTGCAAGTAGGGCACAACTAGGACGCAACTAGGGCTCAACTAGGGCATAGCTTGTGTCCAACTGAGGCGCAACAAGGGTGCAACAAGGGTGCAAGAAGGACGCAACGAGGGTGCAACTAGAGCCTAACTAACGCGTAACTAGGACGCAACTAGGGCGTAGCTAGGGCACATGTAGGGTGCAACTAGGGCGCAACTAGGGCGTAACTAGGGTGCAAGTAGGGTACAATTAGGGTGCAACTAGGATACAACTAGGGTGCAACTAGGGCGCAACTAAGGTGCAAGTAGGACGCAATATGAATGCGACTAGGGTGCAACTAGGGCGCAAGTACGGCGCAACTAGGACACACCTAGGAAGCAAGTAGTGCATAAGTTTTTTCCAATTCAGGTATAACAAGGGCACACAAGATCGCAAGATCGGGCGAAACTAGGGCACAAGTATGGCGCAACTAGGGCGCAAGTAGGGCGTAACCTGGGCTCAACTAGGGTGTAGCTAGTGTCCGATTGAGGTGCAACTAGGGCACAACTAGGGTGCAAAAGGGGCACAACAAGGGCGCAAGTAGGGCGCAACTGGGGCATAACTAGGACACAAATAGGTCGTAAGTAGGGTGCAATTAGGGCGCAACAAGGGTACAACTAGGGCGCAACTATGGTGCAGGTAGGGCGCAAGTAAGGCGCAAGTAGGACGCAAGTAGGGGGCAAGTAGGGTGGAATAAGGGTGTAACTAGGGTACAAGCAGTGCGCAACTAGGGCGCAACTAGGGCTCAACTAAGGCGCAACTAGGGTACAACTTGGGTGCAACTAGGACACAACTAAGGCGCAAGTAGGGTGCAAGTAGGGCGCAAGAAGGGCTTAACTAGGGTGCAACTAGGGTGTAGTTAGTGCCCAACTGAGGCGCAACAAGGGTGCAACTAGGACGCAACTAGGGCGCAACTAGGGCGCAAGTCGGGCCCAAGTAGGACGCAAGTTGGGCACAAGTAGGGTGCAACTAGGACGCAACTAGGGTGCAACTACGGCGTAGCTAGTGCCCAACAGAAGCGCAACTAGCACGCAACTAGGGCGCAAGTAGGGCACAACATGGGCCCAAAAGGGTGCAAATAGGGCGCAACTATGGCGCACCTATGGCACAAGTAAGGCAAAACTAGGGCGCAAGTTGAGCGCAAGTAGTGCCCAACTAGGGCTCAAGAAGGCCACAACTAGGGTATAAGTAGGGTGCAACCAGGGTGCAACTAGGGTGTAGATAGGGTACAAGAAGGGCACAACTAGGGCGCAACAAGGATGTAAGTAGGGCGCAAGTAGGCTACAAGTAGGGAAAAACTAGGGTGCAACTAGGGTGCCACCAGGGTGTAAGTAGGGCACAACTCGGGCACAACTAGGGCGCAAATAGTGTGAAACTAGGACGGAACCAGGGCAGAACTAGGGCGCAACTAGGGCGCAAGTAGGTTGCAACTAGGGCACAAGTAGGGTGCAACGAGGGCGTAGCTAGGGCGTAACTAAGGTGCAACTAGGGTGCAACAAAGCCCAGACTAGGGCATCATAAAGGCGCAACTAGGACACAAGTAGGGCACGAGAAAGGCGCAAGTACAGCACAACAAGGGCACAAATAGGGCACAACTAGAGCATAGCTAGTGCGCAACCAGGAAGGAACTAAGGCGAAATAAAGGGGCAACTAGAGCACCATGGGTATAACTAGGGCGCAAGGAGGGTACAACTAGGGTGCAACTAGGGCGCAACTAGGGCGCAGCTAGGGCACAACTAGGGTGCAACTAGGGTGCAAGTAGGGCGCAAGTAGGGCACAAGTAGGGCGCAACTAGGGTGCAACTAGGTTACACGTAGGGCGCAAGTATGACGCAATTAGGGAGTAACTAGGGCAAAACTAAGGCACAAGTAGAGTGCAAGTAGGGTGCCAGTAGGGCGCAGGTAGGGTGCAGCTAGGTTACAAGCATGGCGCAACTAAGGTGCAAGTAGGGTGCAAGTAGTGCACAACTAGGACGCAATTAGGACGCAACTAGGGTGCAACAAGGGAGCAATCAGTGTGTAACTAGGGCACAACTACGGTACAACTAGGACGCAACTAGGACATAGCTAGTGCCCAACTGGGGCGCAACCAGGGCACAACTAGGGCGCAAGTCAAGCGCAAGTAGGGTACATCTAGGTTGCAATAGGACGCAAGTAGGGCGCAACTAGGACACGACTAGGGCATAACTAGGGCACAACTAGGGCATAGTAGTGCCCAACTGAGGTGCAACTAGGGCATAAGTATGGCGTAACTAGGGCACAAGTAGGGCACAAGTAGGACGCAACTAGGGCGTAGCTAGGGTACAACTAGTGTGTAACTAGGGGGTAATGTGGGCAAAACTAGGGTGCAATTAGGGCGCAAGTAGGGCACAAGTAGGGTGCAAGTAAGGCCCAACTAGGGCGCAACTAGGGTACAACTATAGCGGAAGTGGAGCGCAAGTAGGTTGCACGTAGGGCACAACCAGGGAGCAACTTGGGCGCAACTAGGGTGCAACTAGGGCGCAACTAGGGCTTAGCTAGTGCCCAACTGAGGTGCAACTAGGGTGCAACAAGGGTACATTTCGGGCACAACTTGGGCGCAAGTAGGGCGTAACTAAGGCGCAAGTAGGGCGCAACTAGGGTGCAAGTAGGACGCAAGTAGGGCACAAATACGGCGTAACTAAGGTACAACAAGGGCACAACTAGGGCTTCGTTAATGCCCAACTGAGGTGCAACTAGGGCACAACTAAGGCTCATGTCGGGAGCAACAAGGGCGCAAGTAGGGCGCAACTAGGATGCAAGGAGGACATAGGTGTAACTTGGGTGCAACTAGGACGCAACTAAGGTGCAACTTGAGCACAGCTAGTGCCCAAGAAAGGCGCAACTCGAGTGCAACTAGGGCGCAAGAAAGGCGCAACTAGGGTGCAAGTAGGGCGTTACTAGGGTGCAACTAGGATGCAACTAGGGTACAACAAGGGCGCAAGAAGGGCGCAACTAGGACTCAACTAGGGCGCACCGAGGGCGCAACTAGGGCACAAGTACAACGGAAGTAGGGCGCAAGAAGGGCACAACTAGGGTGCACGTAGGATGCAAGTAGGGTGCAAGTACGGCACTGTAGAACACAACTAGGACGTACCTAGGGCACAAGTAGGGTGCAAGTAGGAAACAACTAGGAAGCAACTAGGACACAACTAGGGAGCAACTAGGACGTAGCTAATGCCCAACTGAGGCAGAACTAGGACACAAGACGGGCGTAACTAGGACGCAAGTACGGCGCAACTAGGGTGCAACAAGGGCGAAACAGGCTGCAACTAGGGCGTAGCTAGTGCCCACTTGAGGCACACCTAGGAAGCAAGTAGGGCCCAAGTAGACGCAACTAAGGCGCAAGTAAGGCACAACTAGGGTGCAACTAGGCCACAACTAGGGCGCAACTAGGAAGTAAGTAGGACGCAAGTATGACACAATTAGAGTGCACCTAGGGCGCAACTAGGGTACAACTAGGGCACAGCTAGGATACAAAAGGGTACAACTAGGGCATAACTAGGGCACAAGTAGGGCATGAGAAGGACACAAGTAGGGCGCAACTACGGCACAACTAGGGCGCAAGTAGGGTGCAAGTAGGGAGCAACTAGGGTGTAACTAGGGCACAACTAGGGCACAACTTAGGCAAAACTAGGGAGCAACTAGGGCGTAACTAGGGCGCAACTAGGACACAGCCAGTTACCAACTCAGGCATAGCTAGGGCGCAACTAGGACGCAAGTAGGGCACAAGAAGGGTGCATCTAGGATACAAGTAGGGGGCAAGTAGGATGTAAGTAGGTTGCAACTAGGGCACAATCATGGCACAACTAGGGTACAAATAAGGTGCAACTAGGGTGTAACTAGGTTGCACGTAGGGCGCAAGTAGGGCGCAACTGGTGTGAAACTAGGGAACAACTTGGGTGCAAGCATGGGGCAAGTACGGCACAACTAGGGCACAGCTAGGGCGCAAGTAGGTCATAACTAGGGTGCAACTAGGGTACAACTAGGGGGTAGCTAGTGCCCAACTGAGGCGCAACTAGGGCGCAACTAGGGCGCAACTAGGGGGCCAGTAGGGCACAAGTAGGGCGCAACTAGTGACAACTAAGGCGCAACTAGGGTGCAACTAGGACGTAGTTGGTGCCCAATTGAGGGGCAACTATGGCGCGACTAGGGCGCAAACAGGGCACAACTAGGACACAACTAGGGTGCAAGTAGGGTGCAAGTAGGGCGCAAGTAGGGTGCAACTAGGGTGCAACTAGGGTGCAACTAGGGAAAACGTGGGGTGCATGTAGAGTGCAAGTAGGGTGCAACAATATCGTGACTAGTGCTCAACTAGGGCACAACTAATGCTCAACTATGGTAAAGCTAGGGCACAATTAGGGTACAACTAATGCTCAACTATGGTTCAACTAGGGCGCAACTAGGATGCAAGTAGGGCGTAAGAAGGGCGCAAGTAGGGCACAAGTAGGGCGCAAGTAGGGCGCAAGTAGGGGACAACTAGGACGCAACTAGGGTACAACTAGGGCACAAGTAGGGCACAAGTAGGGTGCAAATAGGGTGCAACTAGGGCCCAGCTAGGGTGCAACTAGGTCACAAGTAGGGCACAACGAGGGCACAACTAGGGCGCACGTAGGGCGCAACAAGGGCATAAGTAGGACACAAATAGGTCGCAACTAGGGTGTAACTAGGACGCAACTAGGGCACAACTAGGGTGCAACTAAGGCACACCTTGGGTGCAACTAGGGCATAGCTAGAACCCAACTGAGAAGCAACAAGGACGCAACCAGGGCGCAAGTAGGATGCAACTAGGGTACAACAAGGGCGCAACTACGGCATAGCTAGTGTCCAAGTGAGGCGCAACTAGTGCGCAACTAGGGCGCATGTCGGGCGTAACTAAGGTGCAAGTATGACGCAACTAGGGTGCAAGTAGGGCGTAACTAGGAGGCAACTAGGGTGCAACTAGGTCCTAGTTAGTGCCCAAGTTGTAACTAGGACGCAACTAGGGCGCAAGTAGGACGCAACCAGGGTGCAACAAAGGCGCAACTAGGATCCAAGTGGGGAGCAAGTAGGGCGCAACTAGGGCACAACTAGGGTGCAACTAGGGTGCAAGTATGGCTAAAATAGGGCACAAATAAGGCGCAACTAGGACGCAACCAGGACGCAAGTAGGGCAAAAGTAGGGTGAAAATAGGGCGCAACTAGGGTGCAACTAGGGTGCAAGTAGGGTGCAACTAGGGTGCAACTAGGATGCAACTAGGACCCAACTAGGGTGCAACTAGGATGCAACTAGGGTGCAAGTAGGGCGCAAGGAGGGCCCAACGAGGGCGCAAGTAGGCCACAACTAGGGCGCAACTAGGACTCCAGTACGACGCAAGTAGGGCGCAACTAAGGTGCTTCAAGGGCATACCTAGTGCCCAACTAAGTTGCACCTACAGCGCAACTACGACGTTAGTCGGGCGCAACTAGATTGAAAGTAAGGTACAACTAGGGCACAAGTACGGCGCAAGTAGGGCGCAAGTAGGGTGCAACTAGGGCGCAACTAGGGCACAACTAGGGCACAACTAGGGCACAATTAGGGCATAGCTAGTGCCCAAGTGAGGCGCAACTATGGCGCAATTAGGGTGTAACTAAGACACAAATAAGGCACAACCAGAGCACAACTAGGACGCAACTAGGATGTAAGTAGGACACACGTAGGGTGCAACTAGGGCGCAACTAAGGCACAGCTTGGGCACAAGAAGGGCGCAAGTAGGGGGCAACTAGGGCACAACTAGGGCACAACTAGGGCAAAACTAGGATACAACTAGGGCGCAACTAGGGCGCAACTAGGTTGCAAGTAGGGCGCAAGTAGGGCCCAAGTAGGGCGTAACAAGGACGCAACGAGGACGCATCTAAGGCGTAGCTATTGCTCAACTGAGGCGGAACTACGGCACAACTAGGGCACAACTAGGTGTAGCTAGTGCACAAGAAGGGCGCAAGTAGGGCACAAGTAGGGTACAACTAGGGCGCAACTAGGGCACAGTTGGGGCGTAACTAGTTCCCGACTCAAGAGCAACCAGGGTGCAACTAAGGCGGAACTAGGACGCAACTAGGGCGCAACTAGGGCGCAAATAGGATACAAGTAGGACACAACTAGGACGCAACTAGGGTGCAACAAGGACATACCTATAGCCCAAATGAGGCGTAACTAGAGTGCAACTAGGACGCAACTAGGCCGCAACTAGGGCGCAAGTAGGGTGTAACTCGGGTGCAAGTATGGCACAGGTAGATGCAAGTAGGACGCAAGTAGGGTGCAACTAGGGCGCAATAAGGGCACAACTAGGGTGCAACTAGGGTGCAACTAGGGTGCAACTAGGGCGCACCTAAGGCGCAACGAGGATCCAAGTAGAGTGCAACTAAGGTACAACTAGGGTACAACTAAGGTGCTAGGACACAACTAGAGCGCAACTAGTTTGCAACTACGGTGCAACCAGGGGGCAAGTATGGGGCAATTAGACCACAGGTAGGATGCAACTAGGGTACAACTAAGGTGCAACTAGGGTGCAAGTTGGGCGCAAGTAAGGAGCATGTGGGACGCAACTAGGACGCAACTAGGGCGCATGTAGGGCCCACGAAGGGCGCAACTAGGGCACAACTAGGGGGAAACTATGGGAAAACTAGGGTGCAACTAGGGTGCAAACATTGCACAAGTCGGAAATCGGGGATCTTTCATTGGTCTTCATGACACTTGTCATGCCACCAGAGTGAGCTACTTGTGACATTGGTGTACTTGCCATGGCCTTTTCTCCATGGGTACTGCCCACATAGGAGACATTTGACAAACCTTTTCTAATAACTGCCACATCAATGGCAACAAAGGAAACCGTTTCCAATGTGAAAGGTTTGCCACAGTTCACCCGGACCATCTAGGTCAATGAAGCATGCGTCAACTACACCGTAGTTGAATGAGGTATCCATCCTCGAATAGAAAGAATTTTTACTGAAGCATCTCTTACCTTGTCGAGGCACTTAATCGTACTTAGAGAAGTGTGCGTTACGATCGCTATCAGCGATCTTGTTCATTTCAACAAAATCAGTCGTGAATTATGTTTGTAGACCGATTAAGCACGACTAGTGCCACGCCATATTTTTGGCGTGATTGGAATCGGTCCACGCGACGTTGTAAGAGCACGTTGTACATCAAGGATAGACTTTGCTTTCACTATCGCAATTCATAAGGGAGATCAACTTCTCAACTTCTCTAATGCAGTGAGTCTTTCAAGTCAACCTTTCGGTATGACACACTGGTCACCCTTGATCTGTCTTAACGTTGAATTTGGCTCGTTCCATGGCCGATCGGGCCACAGAAATAGAGTTACCAACATTTGGCTGGAGAACATGTGATTGCTTAGATATTTTAGCCACGGTCATAGTCTGGGATACAATCCCTAGACCGTGTTGTGTTGCCAACTATGTTGTAGTTAGCTAGTCGTCAAATTATGAGATCGTCATAGTGTCATGGTAATATGTTTGTGGGAGGGAACATCCCCGTGCACCTTTACCATGAGATTTGCATGCAAGGGGAGAGTTCACGTCACCGAAATTCGGTTGGGACACTCTCCTCTGTCACATTCCATGACAAGTTCACTTCTGGATTGAACACAAGTGGAAGGTGTCGCCCTCGAGATTCTATGACTTTCGACATTCGGTCGACTACGTTTGATGCTATGCAACATCATTGGCTTCTTGGAGTAACCCTCTGCGGTACATCAAGTCGTAAAGAGGGGAGAGAAGACTGCTCTCTCTTCTTTCATGTATCCATGATTTCAAGAGGAGTTTGCCCTTCGTGAGGTCGTAGTGCTTGTCGAAAATCTTGATACCGGTCGAATATCACATTCATCACTCACCGAGTGATAAAGCAGCAATGGTTTTGCCACTAGGTTCATACCCAAAACTCTTGTTCTTGACCTGTTCAATTGCCAGCCAATGTCTGCATCGGACATGAGTAATGATGCACTCTACCTCCAGCATGATAGGATGCATGTACATACATGAAATCGTTAAGCCTCCAAGGCATATCGTGCCTTCCTGGGAGAGCTACGAAGATCATGCATCAAATGATTTCATGTCCCTCTGAGCATAGAAGCACAGGGGCAATGAACGTACCACTCCCGTAGCAGAAGTCCAGCACCGACCAGACAACTTGTTCGGTGTAATGGTGTCACCATTAAATGACACTGCAATTGGTAGTATGATTTAAATGTCACAAAGCCGATGTGATCATTTGTTTGTTTGACTCTACCTTGATGTCGTGATTGACGCACCAATGGTTAATGGANCAATGGTTTTGCCACTAGGTTCATACCCAAAACTCTTGTTCTTGACCTGTTCAATTGCCAGCCAATGTCTGCATCGGACATGAGTAATGATGCACTCTACCTCCAGCATGATAGGATGCATGTACATACATGAAATCGTTAAGCCTCCAAGGCATATCGTGCCTTCCTGGGAGAGCTACGAAGATCATGCATCAAATGATTTCATGTCCCTCTGAGCATAGAAGCACAGGGGCAATGAACGTACCACTCCCGTAGCAGAAGTCCAGCACCGACCAGACAACTTGTTCGGTGTAATGGTGTCGCCACTAAATGACACTGCAGTTGGTAGTGTGATTTAAATGTCACAAAGCCGATGTGATCATTTTTTTTGTTTGACTGTACCTTGATGTCGTGATCGACGCACCAATGGTTCATGGACGTTTTTATCTCGTGCATGTCATGCACGTTTTCCACCTTTGCCGCGTATTCAGTTCCACACGACCAAAGTGCAATGGTATGAGTCACATACCCGGTTCCATCGAAAGGTTGGATGCCTCCGGCATTTGGTCATAACTGTATACCTTCTACGTTAATGCAATTCGTGCATGCATGGGAGCTAGTGCTGCACCGACCAGGTTTGGAGGAGTCCTTCCACTGTTGGCATGGTGCAATTTCACGGAAATCGACCTCGGAACACGTGATTTATCCATGAAAATTCTGCTCTTACTTCTTTTCAAAGTATCTTTCCGTACTCCTATCGACAGAGGCAAAATTCAGTTCCAAATGGTAGCCACAGTCGGCAACTAATTTCCCTTGGTTATTATGCCATTCGAGCATACGTTCAATCATCACAATCTTGTGTGAAGATTTCTCGTTGTACTTGCTAATTCTCGATAAGGAATTTGCCAGTATGACCAACCTCGAATTCGTCAAGGTGTCTCTAGACGCAGACACCAAAAGACATGTTTCCACAGGGTCAAAGAATTCTCTTGGCGCACTTGCCCTTAGAACCGACCCAAACACAGATCATACGCCTTGATATGGTGGTTTGTCCCGAGTACGCGTGGAACGATATGTGCCGATCGCCACCCATGACATCGGTGCAATTGACACCTATGCACATATCATATCGTTAACATTGACATGGCTAGTCCAACGAGAACCCATGTCGGTAGTGTTTTCGACACTCACAGCGGTGGTGCATTCGGTACGTGCCACGGGTTGCCATCCGACCCCCATGTTTTAGTGCGATTGACAATATTTTCAATTGGTAATCGATACTTGTTTTGTGCAACCGACACTTGTGTTGTGCAATCAGCACACGCTTTGTGCAATTGGCAGTTTTGTTTTTTTTAAATCAGCACTTGTTTTGTGCAATCCACACTTGTTTCTTCCAATCGGCACTCATTTTGTGCAGTCGGCACCTCGACGCTCGAGACACACAAAAGTGATGTTCTCGGTGGTGGCGTCCGTGGTGCAATCGGCACTCACGTTGACACGCCTTTTGCACTTGCATCTGGAGTGTGCTCTTAGATCGGTTGGGAGTGCCTTTTGCACATGTGTCACTGACACATCTCGTGACCGTGACTGGAGTGCAACCGGCAATTTTCTCAATGGTACTGCCCGTACCTGCAACGCTGATGTATCAACGCGTCATTGATAGTTTTTGTACGTGCCCGTTGTGCAACCGGCGCGTATTTGTTGTAGTCCACACCCAGATTTGTAGAGAGAATTTGACGATTGCTTGCGGGATGCAACTTGCACTTGTAATGTGGTGCATACGACACCCACTAATTCAGTACAACCGGTATAGACGATCAATTCCACACTTGTGTGATCCACCCTCGTTCAGCTTGAACAATATCATTGTTGCCATTTGTGCACTATCCATCGATACCATTGGTGCAGTTGGCACTTGCAGTGTAACTCACGTACGTTTTATTGTCGCAAAACCATTTTGTGTTTTCTTTGGTTCTCGGAGCACCTTTGCACTCCAGGTGCAAAGAAACCTACTTGAAACCATCGGATTCGAGAGAATCTTACCAAAAGTAGAAAACAACTAGTTTTCCCCTTCTATTCCTTGTCGCTAGCTCAATCGCAGCTGCATTACGTTTCTAAAAGAGAACCCATGACCAAATAGGCCAAAAATCTAGGATTCCCATGTGAAAACCGTGATCGTTAAAAAATGATATTGAAAACGGTCAACATTAAAATCCCTCGACTTGAGGTATTAAAACCCTTCAAATGACACTGAGCGGTGTCTTGGGAAAACTATCGGTTTTCCTATTTTCCATGGACAGGAAAATGTTTCCAAAACATATTTGAGAACTTCTCAAATATCCGTAGAGCTTGAGCTGAGCTCCAGGCCATTTTTTACGGCGGTCAAAACCGGGTTCAGACAACGACGCTGTCTCCGTTTCGGTGGGCCAGCTGTCGGATGCCCTGAGAAAAATGATAACAGTATAGAATCAAACAAGGTACCTTTTGGTTTGCGGCAAGCCTTTCACCTGGCAAGCCTTTCACCTGGCTGAAAGGCAAGCCTTTCAGACGCCAAGCATTGTCAAATGCAAAGACTTAGATCAAGTTCGTAGGGGGCCGGCGGCCATTTGCTCAACTGGAGGTGGTTGGAGGGAGGAAGCTTCCTCCTCTCCTTCCTCCAACGAGGTGTGGAGTGGGGGAACGGCCCTCCTCTCCTTGGTGCTATCGGCGCCGTCAGAGAGGGAGGGAGAGAGGCAGGTAGTCCCTTTGGCACCGTCGACGTCGTGAGAGGGGGGGGAGGAGGGGGAGTACGTCCCCTCTCCACCCCTTGGCGCCGCCGGCGCTGTGCGTGGGGGGAGGGGGGGGGAGGGGTAGGGCGTCCCTCTCCCCCCTTTGGTGCCATCGGCACCGTGAGAGGGGGGGTCATGGAGTTCGTCCCTTCTCCTCCCCATGGCACCGTCAGCGCCGTGAGAGGGGCAGGGAGGGGGAGTACGTCCGCCTCCCTCCCTTGGCGCCGGCGGCATCATGGGGGGGGGGGGGGAGGGAGCCCATCCCTCTTCTCCCCTTCGGCGCCGTCGGCGCCATGGGAGGGGTGGGAGAGGGACTCCAGTCCCTCTCCTCCCCTTCGGCGCCGTCGGCGCCATGGGAGGGGTAGGAGAGGTACTCCAGCCCTCTCCTCCCCTTCGGTGCCGTCGGCGCCATGGAAGGGGACAGGAGAGGGATTCCCCGTCCTCTCCTTCCCTTGTGGCATCAACGACGCCATGGAAGGGGGGGGGGGGGGGGGGGGGGAGTGGGAAGCCTCCCCTCACAGCCCCCCTTGACGCCGCCCGCGCCATGGTCATGGAGGAGAGGAGTCCTCTCCTCTCCTCGCGCTTTGCCTGCCTGGCCGGCAGTTGCTCGCTCGCTCATTTTTCGAGCGGGCAATTGCTCGGGCGACGTTTATTGTCGACAAACGACAACCCTTTTTCTTTCCTAGCTCGCCAATGGCTAGGTCTCGGCCGTTCGGCTAGCAAGAGAGCGAGCTCTCGGCTCTCGGGTGGCGATCTCTCTCCGGGCATTCGGCCTGTCGTTGGGTCTTCGTCCATCCAGCGTCGTTTTTCCAGACATCAAACTTTCTCTCGTTGCAGTCACTAGATCGACGGAAAACAATCGTAGCGACGTGGATAGGACGGCCGGATAGAGTCGGACATCAGAAATTATGCGGAAGCCTGGCTCGGATACCAGTGCAACGGCTGCTCGCCGTTTTGCGACTAACTATGGGACTAGGCGAAAGCCCTCAGAATGAAGTCCAAGAGTGGACGCAAGTGACCGCCTCAACCTACTTTGGCTGAGACGCACCGCGCCAAGAACGGACGAGGTCGTCATAGGGCAGTTTGTAAACATGAAACACAAAAACCCTATCGTTCCACGTGGGAGTGCCACGTGGAACAGGACCTTAGCACTGCTCTAAGGGTGGAGGAGGAGTGACACGATGGATTTCCATCGTGACACTCCTCTTACCTAAGGCTGCACACCAAATCCGGTTCGCGAATCTGAAGCTGGATTCGGATCAGGAGTCTGAATCCACTACTGGATCCGGATTCACGAATCCAAATCCAAGATTTGTGATTCCTTGTGGATTCACGAATCTTGGCAAATCCTTAGTTGTGATCTTAGTCTTGATTGTAGCCAAGACAATACATGGCTACTTGAAAGCAAAATGGATGACATTTGGTTCACCTCTCGTTTTTTTCATGTGCGATGTCTCAGTGTCCCTATCGCCAGAAAAGGCAAGCCTGCCTGTGAGGTCGGACTCCTGATTCACTCGACGGCAGGCATTGATGACCTGGCTTGTCAGAAGGGCGTCAGTCAGGTCATCGCACGGCCGCCAACTCTGCTGCAAGACACAGGATGTATCATCGCTTGCTTGATAAAAATGTGCGAGCGAGTGGAGAAAGCCATCTCGCCTGTTTCGTGCATGTCTCAGTCAGTTGACCTGGCACATGAACGATTTGTGCTAGTTGTCGTGGCCGTCAGCTTCCGAAGTTTTGAAACTTCGGAAGTTGAGCTTACAAGCGTCTTCGCTGAACAGTCGGACATGTGCAGGACTTGCTCAATGTTTTTCTCTCTCCCTCAATCTCTTTTCCTTCCTGGATTCGTTGGTGGTTTTTCGAATCCCCAAATGAGACCCGACCCTGTGTCTGGATTTGTGAATCCAGATCTGGATTCAGGATTCGTGAAAAAGATTCACGAATCCAAGGATTCGTGTGCAGCCTTACTCTTACCCAAAAATCACACAAGACGTATCTTTCGGGGCTAGAGTCGACATAGACTCTAGCCAATACATTGTTTTATGGACAAGGACACCTCAAGACTCCAATCTCGAGACCCCAAAATACCCCGTAAACATTTCAAGACCGTTTTAAATCCGAAAAACAATCCGTACGCTACAGCTGGCAAACGATGCACGCGTACTTTGGCACCAAGTCGCAATTGCCGATAGCGTCCCACCCTCAAACCGTTGGAAAAACAGATTGCATGAATCGTACTTTGGAGAAAACGCTTCGCATGTACGTGGACCCTGTCATAAATGACTGGGACGAATTCCTAGCCCCGTCAAATGTTGCGGTGAACAACTTGGTGAAAGAGTCCACATAATTCACACTGTTGTGTTGAACAATGGCCGGCATCTAGTGGTAACCTCTTTGTTTGTGAAGAGTATGAATATAGGAGGACCGGTTCCTTCTGCTCAAGCCTTTGTCGAGTGCATAGACTCCTTGTTACAGGAGGCAAAGGGACACCTTCAATCTGCTCGGCAACGAAAAAAAGGCATATACTGACGATGTTTGCCAGGAGGTCACGTTTGAAATCGGTGACAAAATGTTGCTCAACACTAACATCCTTCGACTAAAATTTTTAGGCATGTAAAAACTTCTACCAGAGTGGATTGGGTCATTTCTCATCGTTGCACGCATCGGGCTAGTGGCACCGATTACTACTTCCGTCAAGTATGAAGGTACAAGACTTGCTTCATGTGAGCCTATTGGCTCTATACACGGCAGAGGGAACTCTTAAGCCACGACTAGCAATTCCTTTAAGTCAACGGCCAATACAAGGTCCTTCACCTACTCCAGCACCGAGATCATACACTATGGTCACGGGTGGTTAGGGAATACCTCGTTCATTGGGTCGGTTATGGACCTGAATACAACTCATGGGAGCCCGAACCTCGGTTTCCCACGGGGGTGGTCAACGAGTACTAGAGTGAGCTGGCAGCTCATACAGATTGATGTGTGGCAAGAGACACCACCTGAACGCAGCAATAGTGAACAACATTTCTGCGGGGCGGAATTCATGGACTGCAATCATAGGAAGTTGCGGGCGTCCAACATGGTTGTCATGTGTACGCTCCAGCCTAAAGCAGGGAGGCCGTAGACAAACTGACCAAAAAGCTACAGTTTAGGTCCAAGTTCCATACACGTGTTCATGTTTAGCTACTGATTGAAATCATTACTTCTCTTTCACGATGTTGATGACTCATTATCTTGCACTCTCACTTGTCCGTCATGAACAGAGTCAGTTCAGAATAAGTGGAGAGGAATGTAGCGGGAGGGCCGGTTTAGGCCCTCCCACCTTGCAATAGCGAGGGGGTGACTCACAGCCACCACTCGTTATTGCGGGGAATGGTCGTTGGCCAGCCGGCTAGATGGCCACCAGCCGGTCCCGTCACCGGCCGGCCACCCAACGGCGAGCCACCAACCGCCAATCAAGCTGGTAGCTTGATTGGTGGTTGAGAGGCCACGAGGGCCTCGAGGAAGAGGCTTGTGGCCTCGTGTCCTTCTCCTTGCTTGCCTTCCTTGCCATTCAAAGTGAGTGAGGACGAGGGATAGATGAGAGGAGAAGAGACGCGAGAAAAAAGACAAAGTGTGAATGTGAAATTGCTGATCTTGCTTCGCACGCGACGATTTTGTGCCGACGCATAAAAAACAAAATGTGATTTCATTTAGGATTAACTATGAGTTTTGAAACCAAAAAAACCATACGAACTCACGAGTTTGTGGTTTACTTCCCCTCCCTCCTCGTTTTGGACCCAGAACGAGGGGACGAGGTAAAAGCGGAAATGGGCCTCCGGAGACTTGAAACATTCACGTGTCCCTGTAAAGGTCATTGATGAAAATTGCCCCCAGTGTGACACAGAGAAGAAAACCCCTCGAGCGAGCTCTCGACACTAATCTATGAACTCCAGCAATGAATTTCGTGCAGGAGCTGGAAAGCTGGCACATTACAGGTTACGTACAATGCGTGGGTGGTTTAACTCTTGTATGAAATAATTGTGTTGGTCTTATATACCATGAAACATTGTTAGAGAGACTTACCTTTTTTGCGTGAGAGAAAGGCCTCTAGTTTGGCATGATGAGGACGGAAAGACAAACAATCTATAGCATCTAGAGAGGAAAACATAGTTGATGTGTTGGTGGTCAATGTGAGTGTCTGTGACAATGCACACAACATGACCGCAATGAGGCAGTAGTTCAAGTAGGCAGTAGTTTTGTGTTTTATGAGGTTGTTTATGCCATAAGTGTTCAAATGGAAGATACTGAGCCAAGTGACATTTGGAGGGGGGTCCGCAACATTCCACGTGAGTTTAGGAGGTTCATATTACATCTCTTATGGTGGATCCGTTATTAGGATTAACCCGTTGTCTAACATTCTAGAGGTTTGGTTGCTTTGCGTTAGAACAAGTTTCTCAGTCCTGTAGTGTAGATAAGCATATGTGAAAGGTGAAAGCGTTGTGGAGGAGAATGCAATAGAAATAACGTGTGCCATTGAAGTGGGCAAGAGAGGGTGGCAATTGACTGGTTTTGAGATTGCACAAGATAATCATTTTGAAGTAGAAGAGTGACGATTACTTTGGGCACAAACAAAACAAACCAAAAAATTGTGTAAAACACTCACCTCGTTCTTTGGTTCTTCAGCACTTGCAAATAAGCATAATCCAACAACTATCCTTCTTCAACCTCTAAGCTGGAAAATCAAATAATTTTATAGGAGGATAGTTGTTGGGCTCTAGTCGTATACCTCATATAGGATTTGAGGTGGGACATGGGTTAGATTCTTGCTCAATTTTAAAGATTAAAACTGCACACTACACTACGCGAGGTGTTGTGCCACCTACGGTGTTGTGTACTTGTCCTCTATGTGGTGAGCCAGGTATAGATTTTCTTTGAAGTGTTGAATCGCTTCCTGATTTTTTTTAAGAACTGTGCATGTGTGAAGAAAATAGAGGGTCTGTGGTTGGGAGGCAGAATAGTGATTGTGATTTTGATAGCTTCATAAAGAAAACTGTGTAATTGGGTGAGTGGAGAAATAGAGATGCTCTAATGGACGATTTTGATAACTATGCTGAGAAATGTTCCATATATGTTACAAAGGGTAAGTGTAAGCACATGGTTGAAGAGTTAATTCAGCAGGGGTGTATTGAATGTGTGAGGGAGAATGCAAAGGGGCAAAAGGGTATGTGACGTAACGATTGTACATGTTGGGGTTGTAAAGGAAGTGATGGGAGCGTTATGGGGATAAGAGGGATGTTCAGTCCGATCAGTTCATCAGGAGTTAGCTAACAGTAGTTGATTCACATGCGCCATACCCTCCACGCTTGGCAGGGTGGAAATTGATTGGGCCATTTTCTGAGCGAGGGAGGGAGAGAGGGAAGGGAAGTAAAGGGGAAATGAGATGGGGGCAGATTGAGAGGGGGAATGTCTATGTACACACACACATACACACACACACACACACACACACACACACACACACACACACACACACA
>SZWC01004766.1:78827-96793 GCA_023375785.1 Penium margaritaceum | reverse complement strand
AAGCAGCGACTCCTCCACACGGTCGGTGACACCAAACACTATTGAGAAGCATTACACTACGTTAGAGGGGGCTCCTACTTGGACCAAAGCGTCGCGTCTGCTCCTGCTTACACCAAGCGTCGTACCTGCTCCACGCGTTTGGAGTCGAGCTGCTTCTCCTCCACATGGTCTGTGATGGAGTCCAGCGCTCTGCTCTGCTGCTGCATGTCGCGCGACGCATCCTCCGCCGCCGCCGCCGCCGCATCGCCCGCGCTGCCCTCCTCCTGCGTCTGCGCACGCGTGTCATCCCTTGTGTTCGCCATCTCCACAAGTGTCACGGACTTTCTGGGTTGCCAAACAGTGTGGCGGGAGCAGGTAGGGGATGTCCGGGAGTGGGGGCGGAGTGGGAGAGCAAAATTTTCAAGTAGCGCGGCCTGTTGCCGGGTGGCTTTCGGTTCGACGAAGCGTGCGGTTGCAGCGAGCAGCGGAGAGCTAGGAACAGGTGGAATACAGCGCTTGTCGTGGGCAGGAGTTCGGCGTACGACAGTGCGGAGCCAGGTGCAGCAGACTGGCCATTCCAGTGGTCTTTTAATACTGCGGGCGGTGTTGAACCAGCCGTCCTGGGAGTTTCTTTCTTTTTGGGGTCCATGGTCGTGACCAAGTCCAGGCAGTTTCAAATTTTCTATTGGCACTCCCATAGGGAGCCCACCCTATCCCTGATTATCATTCTTGTCGGGAAAAGAATTCTTAAGGGTGAAATTTCTCATACATCCGCGCAAGCGTGAACATAAGCCTGCCACATCCACGAGTTGAATATTAACCACGCCATACCCATGAACTTAAATTATAAGTATGACATATCCACGGCCCTAACGATTACGTCGACGATATCCGTGCATGCTCAAAAATCGTCGACATATCCAGCATAATTTTATCTTTGAACTCGTATGGATATGGCGTCAATTTTAGTACAGGTTAAATGAGATTTCGTGTCCGAATTACAGGGTTCCGTCGGAGACAGTCGTCACCTCCAATATTGACGGCGTTGACGTGTACAAGTGACTAGCATTTTGGTGCTTTATGTACGTCGTTGACCAATAACGTCCCGTCATTTGAAATATAGTTCGATGCCCCCAAAGTACTTGCCTTCGAAAATCGGGGGTCCTACTACTTCGGCATAGAGACAATCCTAACGACTATTCAACCTTTTTTTTGTAAGACGCTTTTTTACGAACACTACCTTTCATTGCAAGAGTTGACATGTTATCTCGTGTCAATCTAGCACGTGCATCGCTGCCAGGTAGGGCATATGTTGACCAATATCCGCGTCGTATAGGTGCATGCTTCGACATCGACACATCAAAGGGCATGCGGTCGAGGTATCGTGTTCTCCGAGGATGTAACTGTCCTCACGGAGAGAAGTGCCTTGTGCCACGTGCGCAATGTGACACGAGTCATGTTATCTATTGTTGATAGCATCGCTACCGTTGGGTGCACCCTCTCGTGAACTCTCAGTCAGTGTTGTCGACTAACTGAGAGTTGCCTGTTTGCGCCGTCGGAGCTCGCGTGAGCGGCAAAGGGACCGCAGCTATGGCGGACGCTTCTGCACCCTGTGAGAATGGCTATATCATGTATTTATTCATCGAATTTTATACTACATATCCACTTCTAAGATGGCTGCACTGCTCAGCTGGGCACACAGCCGTAGACGTCGCTCGCATGGCCCACCTCCAGTCACACCATCACGAGGCACCTCTTCAACGTTGCACAAGCAGCCAGGTGTCGCGTCTCTGCTCCAAGTCCAAGTTTATGACGAGGACTTGGAGCGTCAACAACAAGCAGCTGTCCAAATCATCTCCCCTGAACAGGTTGCAAAGAGCACTCTACGTCTCAGTCGTGGGGCCCATGGCCATGGTAATGCATGGCGGGTGGTTGTGTTCATCAACATCCCGGTTGTTTGCCTCCATGTCTGTAACAGACCCTGATTTCAGTGGTTATTTGTGTGCAGGGTCCTCGGATGATGAACCGAACGATGCGGCCCCCAAAAGGCGCAAAACAACTGACAAGTTCCCGCTCGACATGGAGTTTCCCACAATGGACGAAGCATGGGCCGCAATTCACGACTACGCCATAGCCAACCGCATGACCGTTCGGTGGCTTCGGAGTGAGAAGATTCTTTCGAGGCACGTTGTGGGCAGTGGAACGACAAGAAATGTCTGTGGTTGCTGAAGGCACATGTGGACGCGAAGCATGGCAACATCGTCGTTAGCCAGTTTGTTGACGGCCACCACTACGTGCCTGGCACATGACGAGGTGACCCTGCAAAAACAGTGCGATGGGTTAGTCGGCACATTGCGTCCACGTTGAAGGGCAACCCCACGGCCAACGTCAAGACACTGGAGGCCATCGTCAGGAAGACCACTGGCAAGGAGGTCGACAAGAATACCCTCTACCGCGTCCGCTCAAAAACTCAGGAGCGGATAATGGGCCCCAAGGACAAGGCGTGGTCATTGTTTCCGGTTTACTGCGAGGAGGTACGTACCGTCACTTTTTTCCTACTACTTTTCATGCACTGCTGTCCGTTTGTTTACATTGTTGGTCTAATTGTGGAACGTTTTCTTTGGAAATGTAGCTCATGCGTGTGGATCCCAACACCCACACGGTTACGGAGGCCGCCGAGGATGGGGTCTTCCATCGGGCCTTTGTTTCCCCTGGTGCAACTGTCCTTGGCTTTCAACACTGCCGCAGGCTTATAACCATGGACGGGACCGGCCTGGAAAATGGCCATAAGCAGGTTCTACTGATTTGCCAAATTTTCAATGCCAACAACAACTCCGTGCCGATGGCATGGGCTATGGTGAGCGGGGAAAACGAGGACAAGTGGAAGTGGTTCTGCTTCCACTTGTCTTTGCCTTACCCTACTGCTATGCAGGAAGGCACGGTAGTCATAAGCCACCGCGACAAGGGTCTGCTGAACGCGGTGGCCGAGAAGATGCCTGGAGCCCAGCACAGCTATTGTGCGTACTATCTGTGGGAGAACGTGCGGCAGAAGGATGGCAAGCAGGCTGGGTATTGGTTTTGGAGGTTGGCGCATGCACTAACAGAGGCGGAGTGGCAGAGGTGCGAGGAGCAACTACACCGGGTCTCTACACTCGCGGCGGTCATACTACTGGGTGCAAACGGGGAAGGCGGGATCCCGAGGGAGCAGTGGAGCAGGTTGTACTGCCCCATTGGACGAGGTGGCCATAGCACCTCCAACGCCGCTCAATCGTTGAACGCACAAATCGTCGAGGTCCGCAAATTATTCCCCTTCTACTGTTTTGTTGCCTTGTACACTTGGGTGCAGAGGCTACTTGCAGACCGCCGGAAGCTCAGCAAGGAAGTGAAGGGCTAGCTTGCACCAACCCCGGAGAAACGCATGCTCAACGCGTCCGTTAGCAGTGCGGACTACGAGGTGGAAGAAGAGGGTCCACACTCGGGTACGGTGACAGGGCCGAGCAACCGTCCGCGGCGGGTGAACATGCAAGACAGGACGTGCTCATGAGGTGCGTGGAAGGAGTGGGGGCAGCCCTGCGTGCATGCGTGTGCGTTTATGATTTGTAGGGGGGAGAATCGTGAGGCGCTGGTGGACGTGCATCACACGCGCATGGTGTACCGGAGAACATACAACCATCCCATTCCCAGGGTGAACCCCATCCACCTCAAACACCCAGAAGACAAGAAGTGGCAGCAGGGGGGGCCCAAGCGTGGTCCACGTCATCCGAAGAGTGCAAGGTAAGAGGGGGAGGATCGGCGCAAGAAGAACTACATTTGCCCCCAATGTGGTGTGAAAGGGCACACCAAGAAGAAGTGCACTAACCCTCCAGCAGTCAATGGTGCGAAAGCAGCAGCAGCAAACACCCTGCTGCGTCGGTTAGAATGCATCGAGGCTGCCATCGCAGCAGAAACAGCAGCCAGACTCTTTCCTGGCGTGCCTACAGGTGAAGGAGGGGCTACAGGTCAGGTTGGAGCTAACGCCTGGACTGGTGGGATAGGGGGAGCTGAGGACACAGAGGCGGGTGCCACTAGGACCGGCTGGGCAGTTGCACGGGCAGAAGCGCGCAGAGCTGCAGCCGAGACCGCAAATATGCAAGGACCAAGCCTTGCGGGCTTCAACTCTGCAAGAGCTGCAGTAGCGGCTGCAGCTGATGCACCTCTTGGGCAAGCAAGTGCCACGGGTGGATGCGCAAGTGCAGCCGCTACTGCACACGCAGTCGAAGGTGCGGAAGCAGCAACTGATGCAGGTGCAGGACCAATGTATGACTCAGGGAACGAGAACACATATGACTCCGGTGAAGAGGAGGTCTACGACCCCGAGAGGTTCATTTTGGATGACTCAGACGAGGAGGAAGAGGACAAGGACAGGTACGAGGACCTAAGGGAGCAGCATGAGTGGGAGGGTCGTGAGGAGATGTACCAACAGCCAGCAGTCGTGCAGGATACCTGTCGCGTCGAAGAGCAGTGGGACGACGAACCGGACGATGTGGACGACGACACCTACATGTAAGTAGTGTATTGATGCCTTCCATCACTGTCAATGATGTTGTTTTCCTATGCAGTGTGTCTGTTACTAGGTACTAACCCCAGTGCTAATGTTGTACCATTTCTCCATGCAGGTGAGAGAGCTTCCATGACTGTTTGAAGCAAGCAGGCTACCATGTGGGGCGGGTCATACAGCACATCGCCAAGACATGGAGGGGGCAGACAAGAATCAACTGCACAAAGCCATGGAGGGGCGGGTCAGACATCATGTGGCCCAACACATGGAGAGGCCCCTACTTCTGTAGTGGTGTTTGGTAGAGGACCAAGTCGTGGTCGGCCGGGTCAGACAGCATGTGGCCCAACACAGGGAGAAGCCCCTAGTCCAGTAGCTGAGCTCATTTGCTGTAGTGTTGAACATGTATGCATTTAACTTGAATTTTAATTTAATGTTATTTTCTCCATGTCCTTGACAAGTGGGTTTGTCGTGCAAATGTCTCTAGAATCAACAACAATGTATCCATGTAAGAAGTCTGAGAAGCATTTGAAAAAGAAGCAGGGCTCATTGTTTCTCCTCTTTCCATGTTGTTCGTTGAAGGTGATGCACTCTGCTCAACACTTGTATGCAAGTCAGAGCAAACTGACCATGGAACATGCCGACTGCACAATGGGACATCCAGTAGTTCTTTCCTTCCTGGCTGGAGTGTGTACCACGTATGTGTTCTTCAAGTTGTGGCCCGGGAGGGGTTGTACCCAATTGACCGAAGTGTACTACTGCACATGTCCGACAGAAGAAGACTCTTCAACTGCTTCAAATGGTGAAGCGGAAGAGAATGAGGATGCAAATGAGACGTTTTATGATGTTGACAGCAAAACGGAGTACAAAGACTGAGCTCAAGACTTCGACGATGAGGATGCCCAAGACTGCTGCCAGCCAGGCCAGTTGTGTCCTGTTTGCGACATAATAAGTTGGCTTTATTCCCTTCCACCCCCGACTAGTGAGTGAATAGTTAGTGGACGTCCATGAGGACACTAGGGATAATGGGATATTGACGGTTGTTTCACATTCCCACGGCTAAGTACCTTTTCCCATTGTCTTGTTCTAAGCCCTTTCAATAATTGAGACTAATGTTGGGCAGCTGTAAACGTGCACGCTATTTGCGATTTCTAACATGCCATTTATTAATGAATCAATTTACTCTGAATATGGAATGTACGTTCGGCGAAGGAACCTAATCATCAAACCAGCGGTATCTGGGTATGAATGCAGGCGGTATTATTTCTATGACCGTCTCCAATGGTCATACTCTGGTGCAGGGCTGGAATACCGCAGTATTTAGTACTGCGGTACTCGAGTACCGCGGTACGATAGTACCACGGTACAAATACCGCGGTATCATGATTTTGTGGCAGCTCATTACCGATACCGGTGTTGTGCTTTGTGCTCTTCCTTTACAGTTTACTGTGACCACTCGGTCGTGTCCATACTCATGCAGATCCCTGAGGCGGGCGACCTTGGTGACACCGGCGCGACGACAGGTGGCGGACTACCAGCTTGGAGCTGGCCGACCACTGCACCAGAGCCCCAGATGCCACCGGGACTCTCTGTTGTGTCTTCTACATCTTGCAGGCGTCTTTCGACAGACTGGCCATGAGGCCTATTTGCATGTTTTTGCATTGTATGCTCACTGTCTGTCGATGGATGCATGCATGTGACCAGTCGTAGCGTCCGTCTTTTGATTCTGCACGTCTAGGTTCAGACGGCGTAGCATTCTGACATGTGTGCGCAGAGTTACGGCCAAAACAGTGGTTTTGGGCCGGTTTTAGGACAGCTCTTGGACTGCCGCGTGCGACACCCGCCGTGCGCCGCGGCAGGTATTTATGCCTTGGACCTGTCATTTGTCATTTCTCTCTGCATATGCTATATTGAAGCATTCTGACACTTTGCCTTGTGTCTCCTAGCCAAACCCGTGCCGTAGTGTGTACGACCTGTGACTGTCGACACCGTCTGATCAGGCACTGACGCCTAGTCAGCGGCTGCGTTGCTAGGAAGCTTCCANCGACCACTGCACCAGAGCCCCAGATGCCACCGGGACTCTCTGTTGTGTCTTCTACATCTTGCAGGCGTCTTTCGACAGACTGGCCATGAGGCCTATTTGCATGTTTTTGCATTGTATGCTCACTGTCTGTCGATGGATGCATGCATGTGACCAGTCGTAGCGTCCGTCTTTTGATTCTGCACGTCTAGGTTCAGACGGCGTAGCATTCTGACATGTGGGCGCAGAGTTACGACCAAAACAGTGGTTTTGGGCCGGTTTTAGGACAGCTCCTGGACTACCGCGTGCGACACCCGCCGTGCGCCGCGGCAGGTATTTATGCCTTGGACCTGTCATTTGTCATCTCTCTCTGCATATGCTATATTGAAGCATTCTGACACTGTGCCTTGTGCCTCCTAGCCAAACCCTTGCCGTTGTGTGTACGACCTGTGACTGTCGTCACCGTCTGATCAGGCACTGACTCCTGGTCAGCGGCTGTGTTGCTAGGAAGCTTCTACGCACTTTCTTATGGTATCAGAGCAGTGAGACAGTTCTCACTGAGCTGCGCAGCAGAGACGCAGTAGAGCAGCAACAGTGAGAGTCACCGCTGCAGTAGAGTTCCTGGGGTCTGTTGGAGACGGCCGGTCGCCGTCAATGCACTTCACCCACCACGTGAGATCGCAGCTACAGAGGCAGCAGCAGCGGCGTGTACCGCCACGCAGAGGTGCGTGGCGGCTGCAGTGCGTGCAGCCGCCATCCCACAGCCGCAGCAGCAAAGCAGCAGCAACAGAGGCGATGGCAGCAGCAGCGCAGCAGCAGCGGCCGCAGCAGCAGCGTGGCAGCAGCGGCAGCAGCGGCAGCGCAGCAGAAGCGTCGGCAGCAGCAGCGCAGCAGCGGTAGCGGCGGCAGCAGTACAGCAGCAGCAGCGGCAGTCGCGGCGGCCACAGCAGAGCAGCAGCGGCAGTAGCAGCAGCAGCAGCGCAGCAGTGGCAGCAGCAGCAACGCGCGGCGACGGCAGCCAGCAGCAGCTGCAGAGCGCAGCAGCAGCTGCAGCGCGCAGCAGCAGCAGCAGCAGCGCAGCCGCTGCTGCCACCGCTGCACACGCAGCTACGCAGCTGCTGCTGCAGCTGATAGCACAGCTGCAGCAGGAGCTGGGCGGAAGCTGCTGCGCAGCTTCCGCGGAGCTGCCGCGCGCCACCGCGAAGCGGCTCCACACTTGCCCAGAACCGTGACACCAAAAAAAAAAAGGAGGAAGGAGGGGACGAGCTGACGTCAGCATTGTTGATTGCTGACGTCATCAGATCGTGCTGATGTCAGCAACCACTTGCTGACGTCAGCATTTCACATAGCCAAATTTTCACCCGGAAATTCAAAAGTTGCCAGCGTTTCAACTCGTCGAGAAACGCAGACGGTTTTGAAATCCGACAAACTTGACCTGTCGTCCCATTGTGAGCAGCGACATGAGTTCGCCCGATGACAAGGACAAGGGGCCAAGTGATCCCTCCACCTCTTCTTCAGGGGTATTGAGCCCTCGCTCGCAGGCCATTGCGGACCTGCGCAGCCAGCAGGATGAGCTGCGTCGTCTGCAGCGAGAGCAGACTGACACGATCCGCACGCTGACTGAGCTTCTGCGTGCTCAGTCCACGGCTCATTCGCGGATTTCTGAGGGAGCTGCCGGCGTTGCGGCCCCTACCCAGCACTCGGCCCAGGTGCCCATTACAGGTGCTCCGCCTGCTTCACCTCCTGCTATGGTTTCTCCACCACCTGCTGACCTCCTTAATGACGAGCCATTCATGCCAGGCTTCGAGGATGACTCCCAGGAGCAGGAGATTCGTCTTTTACAGGAGCGCCTCCGTCAGCTGCAGATGGGTACGCGACCTCCACCCGTGTCCCCGATACGGCCGTCACCTGACTTCCCCGGTGATCACCCTCTCCCAGGAGTTTTTCCCGTCTCTCGCCCTCCTCAGCCTGCGGTTGCTCTCCCCACGGAGCGGCAGCCAAAGGACTTTGAGGCACCACCTCAACGGTACATCAGCGAGGATGGCTTCGACTGCTGGGAGATCCTGTTTCAGGTGTGGGCCACTTCTGAGGGAGTGTGGCCTTACTACCACAGCCCATTTCAGTCTACAGATCCAGTACAGGCGCTGACAACAGCCTGGGCCATGCGCGGACTTCTCTATGCCATGCCACGCGAGACTCTCGTTGACTTCCGCCCCTTCCTCGGCGAGGCTAGCACAGGCACCGGAGCCGATCCTTGTGGAGGCTGGGATCTGGCGTTGTCCCTACTGGCCGTAGAGACGCACGCCACGCGTGCGTCACACATTCGTGCTTTCCACTCGCTCTGTCAGGGGCCAGCGGAGCCTGCGGAAGATTACCGGCGACGCAGCATGCGTATCTACACGCGTCTGGGGACTTCAGGGGGCACACAGCTGTGGGCGCTTCGGACGATCATGCTCGGAGTTCGCCTGGAGTACACCGACATCATTACACGGTACAGCGACGCTGCCCTCGAGCCTTTCTCAGCCACTCTGCAGCTGCTCCCTTGGGCGCATCAGCTTTTCCTCCAGGTGACATCGGCCCGCGAGGCAGCAGTAGTGCATCAGGAGACTTCCCTCGTTGCAGCAGTCATCGCATCACCACCATCTTCCCTCCTGCAGTCACCCTCATCCACCTCCATCACTACCTCATCTTCCTCCTCCTCTTCGACCCTGTCTACACCAATGTAGACGGAGGGCGTTACAGCAGCTTCCCAAGGGAAGAAGAAGAATAGGAGGCGCGGATCGGGTCAGCAGCAGCCATCATCCAGTGGTAGTAGTGGCTGTTCCGTGCACTGCTATAACTGTGGAGGCGCCCATCGCTACACCGAGTGCCAGCAGCCGCTTGACTGGGCGCGCATCACTCGTGGGCTTCAGGCTGCCCATGCTTCTCGCACCGCGTCCGGCACGTCGCCCGCACACTCCTCTGGACGCGNCCACCTCCATCACTACCTCATCTTCCTCCTCCTCTTCGACCCCGTCTACACCCACGCAGACGCAGGGCGTTGCAGCAGCTGCCCAGGGGAAGAAGAAGAATAGGAGGCGCGGATCGGGTCAGCAGCAGCCGTCATCCAGTGGTAGCAGTGGCCGTTCCGTGCACTGCTATAACTGTGGAGGCGCCCATCGCTACACCGAGTGCCAGCAGCCGCTTGACTGGGCGCGCATCACTCGTGGGCTTCAGGCTGCCCATGCTTCTCGCACCGCGTCCGGCACGTCGCACGCACACTCCTCTGGATGCGCGGCGACCACGGCTGCAGCTGTTCCTGCGTCCTCACCAGCGAGCAGCAGTGATCCAGACCCACGCGACCGCACCATCGCCGAGCTTCGTCATCTTCTGGCGCTTCGCTTTTAGGGAGGTGCGAGTGTGTTGTCATCGTCGAGTGGGTCACAGACTGTTTGTTCGTCCGTCCTTGTGACTCGTGATGATACGTGTGGGGGAGCACAGTCCGCATGTGATGATGATGGGCCTGACTGCACTGACTGGATTCAGGAGTCTCACCTTCGTGATGTACGTCGTTCCTTCCCACTGACGGCTCAGCGTCCCTCTGATGCCGAGTGTTCCATTGCTCGTTGTACTGTGACGTCCACCAGTCGTGACTCCGGTGGCACTTGGATCATCGATTCCGGTGCCACCCATCACATGACGTGTCGTCGTAGTGACTTTGTGGTACTTGGTCCTGTCACGACTGTGCGTTCTGTTCGTACAGGCTCTGGTCAATCCTTGCCGGTCCACGGAGTTGGGGTTGTATGCTTTGATGGTCCATCTAGCCCCCTGTATCTCTCTGACGTGGTGTTTGTGCCTGATCTTGAGCTCAGTCTGCTGTCTGTGCGTGCCTGCACTCTGATGGGTCTCTCCATTGAGCATACCGCTGATTCAGCGACTGTGACTGCTCTTGACACCCGTAGCACTGTCCTGCGTGCTTCAGTTATAGATGATTTGTATCGCATTGCTCGGCCCTCCTCCCCTTGCTCTCCCTCCTCCTCTGGTGGCGTTTTTGTCACTGGTGTTCTATCCCCGGAACACCACTTTGCTTCACCGTCGTCTGTGTCACGTGGGCTCCGACACTGTGTCGAAGCTCATTAGGACACAGCCTGCTCTCGGTCTTGACGTGGCTTCTTTTGAGAAGCCACCCAAGACCGATTGTCATTTTTGTGCTCAGGGGAAGATGCACCGATGCACTTACCCTGATTTGCGTTCTCGAGCACTGAGGCCTCTCGAGTTGGTCCACTCGGACGTGCTCGGTCCTCTCCCGGTCGAGTCCCTGTCCGAGAGGGGCAGGTATGTTCTGACGCTGACTGATGACTTCACCCGGATGCGGTGGGTCTACAATCTGCATCAGAAGAGTGACGCCGCCCTTGCGGTTCAGCTCTGGCTCATGATGGCTGAGCGTCAGTCTCGCCACACTCTCCATACCTTTCGCTCGGATCGCGGCGGCGATTTCCTCGGTTAGATGGACTCCTTCTTTGCTGAGCACGGCATTTTTCACCATGTCTCCGCTCCTGCTACCCCACAGCAGAACGGTGTATCTGAGCGCTGGAACCGCACCATGGAGGATGCGGTTCGTGCCATGCGGTCTGAGTGCGGTCTCCCGGAGTCCTTCGCCTTCGAGGGCTTCGCCTACATGACTTGGGTCTGGAACCGCCTCCCGCATGGTCCGCTTCCGGATCATGTTACACCGTACGAGCTCTGGTTTGGCCACCGTGCTGNGCTGAGCACGGCATTTTTCACCATGTCTCCGCTCCTGCTACCCCACAGCAGAACGGTGTATCTGAGCGCTGGAACCGCACCATGGAGGATGCGGTTCGTGCCATGCGGTCTGAGTGCGGTCTCCCGGAGTCCTTCGCCTTCGAGGGCTTCGCCTACATGACTTGGGTCTGGAACCGCCTACCGCATGGTCCGCTTCCGGATCATGTTACACCGTACGAGCTCTGGTTTGGCCACCGTGCTAATCTTTGTCTCGCTCGCGTCTGGGGTTCCCTGGCCTCCGTGTGGTACACTGAGGATCAGCAGGGGTCCAAGGTCTCCCCTCGGGGTCGCTTGTGTGCCTTCATCGGCATCTCCCCGCGGTCGAAGGCCTGGCGCTTTTGGGACCCCACTCACCGTCGTGTCATTGAGTCCCGCGACGCGCTGTTTTTTTAGTCACTCACATACCGTGATCTGACATCACAGCCCTCTCTGCCCCTCACGTCCCTTCCTGTGTGGGTCCTCGGCGGATGGGGGAGACTTCTACGCCAGCGACCATTCTTTGGCAGGCTGATGTGTCCGCTCGAGTCCCCTTTCGGTCTCCAGCACTTGATGATCCGGCTATCATTGCCATCAGTCCAGAGATCCCGCCTGTTCAGCCTGTTTCACACCCCACAGGTACCGCTGCTCTCACACCTCCTCCTACACCATCACCTGTGTCTAATGGCACCCTTGTTCCGGCGTCTGACCCAGTCCTGCCCACTCCTGTCCCTACGTCGGCTGACACTCTTGTCTCAGTGTCATGGCCAGCCTTGCCTGCTGTCACACCCAGCTCTGTGTCCCCCACACATGCATCTCCTCGCACGGCCTCTCCGGCTGCCTCGTCTCAGCCCTCACCAGATGTGGTCGTACCTGTCCTTGTGGTTGTACCTGTTCCTGAGCCTGAGGTACGCCCCTCAACCTCCGGTTACTCCCGTGAGCCCGGTGGCCGCCTTCGACCACTGGATTCAAGAGCTCAGCGAGCGTCGGGTCCCGGACCCAAGCGTTCCTCTCGTAGCATCGCGAGCGGTGATCCAGGCACAAAGGCCTTAGGCCTGAGTGTCCGCACTGAGCTTTCAGAGGTACACCCAGCGTGCCCCATTGGGCACGACCTGGTCACTCGCGAGTTCCACATCGCCTGTGACGCAACAGCTGATCTCGTGGCCGTCAGGCCTGACATTGAGGCGTGTGCACTTGCCACGCAGAGTTCCCCCTCCATGGCGCCTGACCCGGGCACATTGAGGGAGGCTTTCTCATTATAGGATGCTGATGCCTGGCGAGCTGCTTGCGAGGATGAGCTTCGTGCTATCCGAGAGCACAGAGTGTACGAGCTGGTCGACCTTCCCCCTGGGAGGAAGGCGATTCAGGTCAAGTGGGTCTTTCGCAAGAAGGTGAAGCCGGATGGCTCACTGGAACGCTACAAGGCCCGCTTGGTAGTCAAGGGGTACTCTCAGATTGAGGGAGTTGATTACACTGACACCTTTGCCCCTGTCCGCCGCATGACCTCAGCTCGAGCTCTGTTCGGTGTAGTGGCTCAGCATGACTGGGAAGTACACCAGATGGATGTGAACAACGCGTTCCTCCATGGCTCTCTGGATGAGGAGATCTACGTGGCTCAGCCACCAGGCTTTGAGGACGGTGACAAGGTCTGGCGCTTGCGCAAGTCCTTGTACGGCCTCAAGCAGTCTCCACGGTGTTGGAACCGGGAGATCACTGGCACCTTGACTCGCGCAGGATACGTACAGAGCGATGCAAACCCCTCGCTCTTCATCCTACTAACACTCGAGCGGTTCAGCGTTATCCTGGTCTATGTTGATGACCTTCTCATTGCGTCTTTGTCCCTGGAGGCTATGAAGGAGGTCAAGGCTATGCTGTAGACTACCTACAGGATGAAGGACCTCGGTCCTGCATCGGTGTTTCTTGGTATGGAGATCGTGCGAGATCGCAGACATCGGACACTATTGCTGCATCAGGCCCGATACGCACGAGTCGTGGGGGAGAGCTTCAGAAATCTCCTTGGTGCAGTGCCATCCGCTTCCACACGTCTTACACCCGATGGGCAGGATGCCCTGAAGGTGGATGATCCTACACAGCTGGGGGAGACAGTGGACGTGATCTTGTACCTCCGTCTCATTGGATCTCTGATGTACCTGGCCACCACCACGCGTCCTGACATCGCGTTCGCCGTCAACCTCCTCGCTCAGTTCTCGCAGGCTCCACGTGTGAGAGCCCTTCACGCGGCTGTGCTAGTGGTACGATACGTGGTCTCCACGCCGTACCTCGGACTCTGCTTTCGTCGGCAGTGTTCGGTGGTCCTTGACGGCTACACTGACAGTGACTGGGCTTGGAGCCCTGATGGGCGCAGTCGTACTGGCTACGTGTTTCTGCTCGGTGGTACCGCTTTGTCTTGGCGAAGCGGGAAGCAGGGCTGCATTGCACGTAGCTCATCAAAGGCAGAGTATGTTGCTTTGGGCGCAGGGGCTGCTGAGGCAGTATGGCTGTAGCGCCTGTTTCTTGAGCTTGGGCAGTCAGTACCCGCCATTGTGCTGCATTGCGACAACCAGAGTGCCCTCGCCATTGCAGAGAACTCTGGTGTTTTTCATGCTCGCACAAAGCACATTGCGGTTGAGCATCACTTCGTTCGTGATCTGGTGGAGCGATGCGTGATCTCCATCATGTGGGTTGGTACTGACAGGCAACGTGCTGACTTCTTGACGAAGGCACTTGCTCGTGAAAAGTTCCTGGTGGCCATTCATTCTGTTGGGCTTCGCCCCGTGCGTGAGAGTGGTTGAGTGTGGGATGTTCGTCTGCGTCTTATTTGTTCGTGTCACTCACTATCGTGTTCGTACCAGTGTTGCACGCGTATGGACATGCGTACCATCGGGTCATGGGGGAGTGTTGTGCTTTGTGCCGTTCTTGTACAGTTTACTGTGACCACTCGGCCGTGTCCATACTCATGCAGATCCCTGAGGCGGGCGGCCCTGTTGACACCGGCGCGACGACAGGCGGCGGATTACCAGCTTGGAGCTGGCCGACCACTACACCAGAGCCCCAGATGCCACGGGGACTCTCTGCTGTGTCTTCTACATCTTGCAGGCGTCCTTCGGCAGACTAGCCATGAGGCCTATTTGCATGTTTTTGCATTGTATGCTCACTGTCTGTCGATGGATGCATACATGTGACCAGTCGTAGCGTCCGTCTTTTGATTCTGCATGTCTAGGTTCAGACGGCGTAGCATTCTGACATGTGGGCGCAGAGTTACGGCCAAAACAGTGGTTTTGGGCCGGTTTTAGGACAGCTCCTGGACTGCCGCGTGCGACACCCGCCGTGCGCCGCGGCAGGTGTTTATGCCTTGGACCTGTCATTTGTCATCTCTCTCTGCATATGCTATATTGAAGCATTCTGACACTGTGCCTTGTGTCTCCTAGCCAAACCCTTGCCGTTGTGTGTACGACGTGTGACTGTCGTCACCGTCTGATCAGGCACTGACGCCCGGTCAGCGGGTGTGTTGCTAGGAAGCTTCTACGCACTTTCTTAACCGGTACCGGCACCGCGTTACCGACGGTATTGGTAAGATACCGTGGTATTATGCAATTACCGTGGTACACGGTATACCAATGTATAAAGCATACATGGTACCACGGTACTAAAATGTGTACCACGCTACTGAATGCCGTAATATGTTTCTAACTCCAAAAATGATTTCTAGGCTTAAAAAATGAGATAAGTAATAGATGTCATGAACTTGGAACTGAAATTTATATACTCACAAAGAAAGGATACACCTTTATATGATATTCACTTGTGATATGGAGATGTTTAGGTGGAGTAGAAGTTAGGGGACATGAAATGAGGGAAGGGGAGGAGGGCGAAGTTATAAAGATATACTTTAGTTGAATACTGTAGTCTCTCATATTTGCTTATTGTTGAGAGCTCAATAAAAGGACAGTTAAATTTGACTATAATTTTCAGCCTTGGAATTTTGTACATGTTTGTCCAAAAGCCCCGGTGTTTTCTTAGTGTCTTATTTTGGTCAAACGTCCATGTCCTTGGTCTGTCCATAGGACTTTGCTTTTTGAATTTTGAAATTTCGAATGTCGAGGACGAAGTCGCACGTTGCAGCTCGCTTCGCACTTAGATTTATATGTAGATTTCTTGTCCATTGCGAGTGTGTGAATGCACACTCATCCGCACTACCACATTGACTTAGTTGTAGCGCGTTACCGCTACATGTCAATTTTTTTTCTTTCACTTTCTCGTTACCGCGTTACTGAACCGCGATATGATACCGCGGTACAGAAGAGGGGTACCCTGCCAGGTCTGTACCGATACCGTACCGGTACCGCAAAAAGGAATACCGTACCGCGGTACTACAATACCGCGTTGCAAAAACACGGTATACCGCGGTACCGGTAAGACCGGCATCAGCCCTGCTCTCCTGTTGTGATGCCCGTAGTATTTAGCCCGAGTTCGAATCCGCGACGACCGGAAAACATATCTTAAACGACACGTCATGACGCGTGCACCGCTCATTGCTGTGGCCGTCGCTCAATTACGGCAAGGGTTCGGTCACGAGATACCCGAATAGTAGAAATATAAAACTGATTCGCCCGTCGTCGAGCGAGATATAACCTAACTACCCATCAGCCGCCGCTACCCCCCCTTGGGGGGGGGGAGCAGCTGTGCCGAGACGACGCAGGATGTCCTCCGCCCGCTGCCAGTAGGCAGTGACCGTCTCGGTCTCCCCCATGCGCAGGGAGTTGAACTCTCGGAGCAGACGGCTGATCTCAGCATCGCTGGACAGACGATGAGGCCGAGTGAGGATGTGCCATGCAGATGCAGGGTCCGGTGTGGCGCCAGTGGTGAAGTCGCCGAGGAAAGGCTCCAGTGCCAGGCGGGAAGCCGGAGGGGCGACTGGGACGAGGGCACGGACGGCGCGACCAGCGTCATACAACTGGTCGGCCTGGGTGGAGTCATATGGATGGGTGTAGTACACCCATAGGCCCTCCCCTTGCGCCCAGATCCGGAAGCTGAGCTCCCAGCTCCGGAACTGCTCGCCAGCCTTAAGCGGCGGCGGCGGTGTCTCAAAGTCCTTCTGCCTGCGGCCGGCGCCCAGAGTGGGGCCAAGGACGGATGCCACCGTCTGCCGCTGGCGCTGAGTCTGCTGCTGCGCTAGGTAGTGCGTGGCAGCGGACACAGCTGGGCTGGCGTGCCCTGGAGGGATGAAGGATGGCAGCGCACCGGTAGCAGTGTGGGAAGCTGATGGCTGCAGCGCCGCAAGCTGCTGCATCAAGGCGGTGAGCTGTAGCTGAAGAGCGGCGAGGGGGTCAGGGACGCCGTTGCCGATGCCAGAGGACCTCTGCTGCTGCAGCTGCTGCTGCTGCTGCTGATGCTGCTGCTGCCTCTGCATCAAGGCGGCGAGCTGTAGCTGAAGAGCGGCGAGTGGGTCAGGGATGCCACTACTGATGCCAGAGGGCAACTGCTGCTGCTGCTGCTGCTGTTGCTGCTGCTGCTGCTGCTGCCTCTGCATCAAGGCGGCGAGCTGCAGCTGAAGAGCGGCGAGTGGGTCAGGCATGCCACTGCTGATGCCAGAGGGCAACTACTGCTGCTGCTGCTGCTGCTGCTACTGTTGCTGCTGCTACTTCTGCTGCTGCGGCTGCTGCTGCTGCTGCTATTGCTGCTGCTGCTGCTGCGGCTGCTGCGACTGCTGCTGCTGCTGCAGATGCTACACAAAAGGGGGGCTAGGGGTCCCTCCCCCAACGGAGGAGGACCCCGCGTCAGAGGGGCTGTTGGTCATGGTGGTTAAAGGTGCCTCTCGTCCCCTTGTGTTTTCTTTTTTTTTTCTGTGTTTTGTGTGCTACTGATGTCAGCAGTGACGTCAGCCGAGGATGGCTGACATCAACAGAGGGAACTGCGTGTGTGCAGTGCCACTGTTTTCTCCCCCGGCCCCTTTTTTTTCCTTTCTCTGTTGATGACGTCAGCAGTGATGTCAGCAGAGGGGTGCTGACGTCAGCAGCGGTAAATGTTGGGGCTGCCGCTGCTGCTGTTGGTGCTGATGCTGCTGTAGCTGCTGCTGCTGCTGTTGTTGTTACTGCTGCTGTTGCTGCTGCTGCTGCTGCTGCAGCTGTTTGCTTCTGCTGCTGCTGCTGCCGCTGGTGCTGCTACTGCTACTGCTACTGCTGCTGTTGTTACTGCTGCTGTTGCTGCTACTGCTGCTGCAGCTGTTTGCTGCTGCTGCTGCTACTGCTATTGCTGCTGCTGATGCTATTGCTGCTGTTGCGGGTGCTGCAGCTGCTGCTGCTCGTGCTGCGAGCTGCAGCAGCTGCTGTGACTGCTGCTGCTGCAGCAGCGAGCTGCTGCAGCTCGCTGCTGCAGCTCGCTGCTGCAGCTGAGTGCTGCTGCAGCTGCTGTGTGCTGCAGCAGCTGCTCGCTGCAGCTGCAGGCTCCTGCAGCGAGCTGCGGGCTGGGGGATTTTTTTTTCTCTCTTTTTTGTTTTTTTTTTTCTCTTGTCAACAGCGGGCAGCAGCCCGCTGCCTGCTGCGAGCAGCGGGCTGCTGCTCGCCCAGCAGCAGCGAGCTGCTGCTCGCTGGCAGCAGTGAGCTGCTGCTCGCTGCTCGCTCGCTACGAGCAGCGGGCAGCAGCAGCCGCGGCTGGCAGCTGCTGCTCGCTGCTGCT
>SZWC01004766.1:34607-51324 GCA_023375785.1 Penium margaritaceum | reverse complement strand
GGGGGGGGGGGGGGGAGGGTAGCGCACCTTCTTGTTGGTGTGGAAGTCCAGGGTCATGCGCGAGTAGTACTTCTCAATGATCACGCGGGCCGACCTCTTCACCGTCTTTGTGCGGACGCGACCCTGCACACACGCACACACACATAGGCACACACCCACGCATGCGCACCCGCACGCACGCACACACCTATCTTGTTAACGTCTCAAACCACAGCAAAGCCACAGGTCACCAGCGCTTGCTTAGGCTCCCGCTCGCCGCTCGCCGTCATTCCACAGCCTGTGAGCCTCTGCTGGTAGGCTGTCAGCCGAACAGCCGTCGGACGAAGGCAATTCCGGTGTCACTCTAGTCCATAGAACCCACACGCGTACTGGATTGCAGATACACGCTGCCACGGGATCTCACGCGGCTACCACGCTGGAAATCACTGCGCCTGCGTGCCCGGATACAATAGCGGCAGTTCCACGGCCACCAATCGCTGTCTCACCCGCCAGTGTCCCCCCTCCTTCTGAAACCCCACCTGTGTTCCCCTCCTTCCGAAACCCCGCCTGTGTCCACCTCCTCCCGAAACCCCGCCTGTGTCCCCCGTCTTCTGACTCCCTGGCCGCGCCATACCACCTGCAAGATGCTCAACACGCCAGCTCCACACAACAGCGTGCAAGCGCCCCCCTGCGCAAACCACACCCTTTCGAAGCGACGAGCAACCATGTTGCTGCTGCTGCCGCCGCTGCTGCTGTCATGTGGGCTCGTAATCTGCAACTGCTGATAGTGAGCACAGACTCGGACACGCACACCGGTTGGCGTGTGACTTGCAGCCGAACACTGAGAGGAAAAGGGAAAAAGACGTGTAAGCTGCAAGGGTAACGCTGCAAGTCCCCTCAAGCTCCCGCAGAAGATGGACTGTGGACCCAGTCAGTCCCGGCTCCAAAGGCAGGCAGCCTTTCGAATCCTGCAACTTCAGCCTCCGCCTCGCTGCATCTCCATCTTCAGGTTCTACCCATTCGTCGTCTCCCCGTCGCTGTGGCTGAAGCTCTCCGTCATCAACGGTTCCTGCTCCCATTTGCAACAACAGTCGCTCGCCATCGACCTGTCACACCTCATCTATCCCTGTCCAGATCCTAATCGCCGACAAGAAACGGCGCGGCAATCTGCGCAGGTCGAGCTGCATCGGCAGTTTCCTCCCCACTCTGTCCCTCTGCAACTCTGCCTCCGAAATCACGCTGAAGGGAAAAATGCTGCCGTCCATCGGCCCAGCGAGGGTAAGGACGGCGCACATATGACGAGGAAAAGGAGTGCTCGCACTGGATGCCCAAGGAAAAACGACGTGCAGTTCCACGAAACGAAACGAGCAAGCAACCCAAGCTTCGGATGCCACACACGCACCATGCTGGCTGTGACGATTCACTCTAGGACAAGAGCGGGCTGGAGGAGAGGCGGCAACCCTCTTGGTTTTCTTGCTGTAGAGCTCGGTCGCAGCCCCACACGGCGGAAACGGAGAAAGAAAAACTAAGGCACGGAAAGGAAAGGTCGGAAGAGAGGGGCACACTGAAGTTGTCACGGTGGCTCAAAACGCAGCCCGTTGTCGCCGACGACTCAGCGGTGCTTCTGCTCCCGCTACCTCCCAGTGTCGGTCTGACGCAGTGCTTCCACATTCTTTTTCCTGTTCTTCCCTCAGGCTGGCTACTGTCCTGCGGAGCGGGAGGGGAACGGACAACTAGTCTGCGCTACTCAGATCACCCTGAGGGACACGGTCTCAAGTACCCTTGGGCTTTAGCCGTTTCTCCAACAGGGGATGACCTGAACATGCCCCACAACTGGAAGACTTTTCGAGGCCTTTCAACAGTCTTTGGACATCCCCAAACAAACATGTGCAAGGGCATGGTAAATGTAAGTGGGACAATGAGGAGAATCAGTAAAAAATGATGATATAAAATTAATGAAGTATTCATAAAGTTAATATTCACCTCATAAATAACAAAATTTAATAATTAATGCAGCACCCTCCATTTTATGACATTTCATTGAAAAATGTTCTTTGATTCTTAGCTTCAATTACCATGTTTAAAAAAATTATGTAACAAGAATGAATTTCTAATTTATTTTTTAATAATTTCACCAATAAATCCATTTCCCAAAACTTACTCTACTTATCTTCCATAAACTTGAATCCCACCTTCACTTATTCATGAGGCTTCCCAATTCAAATTCTTTAACTCAATACAAATTTCATGCAAAAATAAACATTTTTTCCGTTATACCTTGCAAATGGTCTTGGTTATTCTCTTTTGCAATCTCTCTCTCTCTCTCTCTCTCTCTCTCTCTCTCTCTCTCTCTCTCTCTCTCTCTCTGTCTCTCTCTCTCTTGATCTCTCTATATGTATACCTATATATTTAAATGTTTATGTATCTATCCATCTATATGTTTTGTATCTCTTGTTGATGTCATTTGTAATCCCTAAGGCTGCAAAAATGCATCGATCACGTCCATCTGCTAAAAATCCTAGTCATTATTTGATACCAGACTGAAGAGTGTACGAGTAGAGGTGTAATGGCAGACATCTTGTCAAAACAAACCTCTAGAATGTAAGAAACGTCTTGGAAAGTTAGTCGTGCCTTGTAATGCTCAACACAACAATTGGGCTTAAGTTGAAGGCACAACACCAAGTGGGCTGAGACAACCTTGCGACACGCCGGCAAGCCAACAAGCAATGAATTTTATCTAAAATGAACTCTTGTTGCATGGAGAGGTTTTCAAGAGAAAGGCGTCAACAGCATCGCGTGCCTCTCATGATGGTTGGTTCAGGGCTTAAGGGGGACAAACCACTGGCAGAGAAGCAAGAGGCCACGTTTCCAGCCATGAAGAAGTCCCTGGCTTGATAGAACTCATTAGCCACAAACAAGTAGCCGAGGGCTGTGATACGATACATAATATGGATGCATCATCAGAGGAACCAATGACAAGACCAAGAACCTACAAGCCAAGGTCACTAAAACAAGTGGCACGCTAGTGAGTGTCAGGTCCAAGAAGTCAAGGAGAAGAGGAGACAACACCAACAAGGTCGAATGGGGAACAAGGTTTAGATCAAATGTGCCTAGAGGTGGGCCGTGGAGTGCCCAACTGTTTCTCATGAATGTAAGACTTAGTGCAAAAGGAAGCAAAAAGAGGCACCAAGTGCATGCTTGTTAGTGCAACAAGAGAAGTAGATCACAAGAAACGACAAGGCACAGGGGGCACAAATGGACGTACAGTGTAGAAAACCAGGAAGTGGTCTGGAAATGCAGGTAACACATAAGATTGCATGCGGGACAACATTGTGGCTTTGGATGACTCGGCTTGGGTCGACTCGGCTCCGGGAGAAGAAGAGTAGAGGCTTGTGACAGAAGCGTATGAAACGAAACTGGCATGTTGGATTACTTTCATCCCCTAGTCGTAACGGTCTAAGGCAGGGGACTACCGCAACACCAAAACAAGCCCGCACATTGAACTCGTCCTCCCTAGGATGTCATTAAGGAGAGGGATAACAGGGGTTGTGATATCTCCAGCGTAAGGTAAACATCAATGAGAGTTGGAGATGGTAGTGAGACTCCTTTCTAGAAAAATGAAGTTGTCGAAATGCTGAAAGAATCAAGAACAAATGAGACAAGTATTGGGCTTCCACATTTTGCTGTGAAAATGGATCACATGAGCCGGATGTATTGAAGGGAAATTAGGGGGATACCTAGTAACTTTTGTACCTGGGAAGACGAATGATGTCCCCATCTTTCCTACCATATTTGATGGAATAACGTAACACGAATCACAGACCAAGCGGATGAAAAAGATAAGGACTTTAGGGGACCAAGAAGGAGGTCAATTAGGGTATGCAGTCGGGAGGAGAGGGCACTGACATGCAGCGTGCTGACTTCTTGATGAAGGCACTAGCACACGAAAAGTTCCTGGTGGCCATTCATTCTATTGGACTTCGCCCCTTGGCTGAGAGTGGTTGAGTGTGGGGTGTGTCCGTGTCCGTCACATTTGTCGTTGCACTTGTTTTTGTACTGATCTCAGTGCTGCACGTGTATAGACATGTGTACCATTGGGTCATGGGGGAGTGCTGTGATTTGTGATGTTCCTGTTGACTTGTACAGTTTACTGTGACCACTCGGTCGTGCCCATAATCATGTAGATCTCTGATGCAGAACCTAGAGGCACCGGTGCGTCATCTGGTGGTGGAATACCATCCTGGAGCTAAGTGACGACCGTTCCAAAGCTCCGGACGCTACCCGGGACCTCCTGCAGTTTTTCTGCAGCACAAAGGAGTTTATCGGTGGACAGGTTGTGGGCCCGATTTGCACGTTTCTGTATTGTGTGTCCACCGCTTGATGCCGGATGCATGCATGTGACCAGTCGTAGCGTTTGGCATTTGATTGTGCACGTCTAGGTTCAGACGGCGTAGCGTTCTGATATGTCTGCGCAGAGTTACGGCTAAAGCAGTGGTTTTGGGCCGGTTTTATGACAGATCTTACACTGCCGCGTGCGACACCCGTCGTGCGCCAAGTCAGGTACTCATGCCATGGACTTGTAATTTGTCATCTCTCTCTGCAAATGCTATTCAAGCATTCTGACACTTTGCCTTGTGTCTCCTAGCCAGACCCTTGCCGGTGTGTGCACGACTTATGACTGTCGTCACCGTTTGACCAGGCACTGACGCCTAGTCAGCGGCTGTGTCGCTAGGAAGCTTCCACGCATTTCTCACCCCCTAGTACACTCATGACTTTGGAGGAGGACGTAGAGCCCCCTTCCTCCAAACCCCTCGAGTGTATTGGGGGAGTGCATTGGGTTGTCACCAGTACACAAAGAAGAAAACACTTGTGTATTTTCCATACTTCATATCCGTAAATTGCAGAGTTGCATTAAAAAACCACACCACTACACTCTCCAATACAATCCTCCTCTCAATATAATAGCGACTTGGAGGTTAGGCGGACGTCGAGCCCCCTTCCCCTTCCCCCCCAAACCCCCGAAGTGTATTGGGAGAGTGTACTGGGAAGTGTAGCTGGTACACGAAGAAAAAATACTTTGGTATTCTACGGAGATGAAGAATGGAAAAGTACACAAGTCCATGTATATTCCAACCCTCTAATCCTCCCGAGGAGGCACCGTATTGAGGGTGACTTGTTGGGTCAAGGGCTAGCGCTCTAATGGAGGGATGCCGAATGGGAGCGAGTCGAGCTTGGAAATGATTCGGTTGTAAGAAACATGTTTCGGAAGAGTTCGTTAAAGAGGAGACGGGGGGGGATGAAATATGAAGGAAGGAGGTGAAAATACATTTGACATTTGAAACGCCAGCAAGGGTGAAGTGAGAGAAGTTCGAGTCGGTCAAGGAAAGCATGGGAAAGGAAGAAGTGAAATTCTTTAGTGAAGTTGTGTGCTAAAAGGACGGTGTTCTTTTATTAGGATTCTCCTAGAGAGAGGACAGAGTCTTGGAGCGTCCATGACTAACGCTCCTATACACCGTTGAAGGCGTTTTGGAGCATTAGTATTCAGATTCTGTCCTGTCAAGCTTGTGAAATTTTCACATTGGAACAGGGAAGCACCTAAGCATCTCGAACGCAAGAATGCAGCACCCCATGTCTTTAGAATCACCATGATTCTAGAGCCAAAGTCTCACACATTGCCTGCTTGATGAGTTTTTCGTGATGACAGAATGGACAAAGATCTTGCTCACGAGGATTCATGAAGCGGGTACAATGGACAATAGGACGATAGAATCCTCATCACGTCTTTTCTTACAAAAAGGTCCAAAATAATGTGTGCAAATTCCCAGCGGATTGAGGACCAATTAAAGTCTCTTAGGGGGTGTTTTTGCTGCCTGCCACTTTCAGAATATGAGTAGAGGGCGAGGAGTGTCTCAAGGTGGAGAATAAACCTTAAGATGTGTCGAAGGAGGACGAGGGGAGAGGTAGGAGGGGACCTGCTTCCAAGCAAGAAGGCATATAATATGGTTCCTCTCAGTGACATATACCGGGGTAAACATTTTGTGGTGGGCCATGTGAGGTCGAGCCCACGGGTGTGGGTAGAGCTAGAGGGAAGAAAACAAAATGAGTGTGCGGTGGGATGCAGGGTCAACCTTCAAAAGATGGAAGACCATAGTGATGGGGAGGCCAGTGAGGCCCCGAGAAGTGAAAAAGGGAGGAAAGAAGAGAGACCTTGGGATTTAGGAACCAGCATGAAGGATTTGAGCCCAGGAGAGGGATAGGGGTCAAGAACGTCAATGATTATTCATTGCCATGGCCGGGAGAAGGAGGAGGCACTCCTGGTGTCCATCCTCTCAAATGACGGAGATAACGTGTCGCTCCACCAGATCATGCACGAAATGTTGCTCAACCGCAATGAGCTTCGTGCGAGCATGAAAGACACCAGAGTTCTCCGCAATGGCAAGAGCACTCTAGTTGTCGCAGCGAAGCACAATAGCGGGTACTGACTGGCCAAGCTCATGGAACAAGCGCTGCAGCCATACCGCCTCAGCAGCCCCTTCACCCAGAGCAACGTACTCTGCCTCCGATGAGCTATGTGCAATGCAACCCTGCTTCCCGCTGTGCCAGAACACAGCGGTCCCACCGAGCAAGAACACGTAACCGGTGCGACTCCGTCCATCTGGGCTCCAGGCCCAGTCGCTGTCGGTGTAGCCGTCAAGGACCACCAAACATTGCCGGTGAAAGCAGAGTCCGAGGTACGGTGTGGAGACCACGTACCGCACCACTCACACAGCCGCGTGAAGGGCTCTAGCGCGTGGAGCCTGCAAAAACTGGGCAAGGAGGTTGACGACAAATGCGATGTTAGGACGTGTGGTAGTGGCCAGGTACATGAGAGATCCGATGAGATGGAGGTACAGGGTCACATCGACTGGCCCCCCCAGCTGTGTGGGATCGTTAACCTTCAGGGCATCCTGCCTGTCAGGCGTAAGAGGTGTGGAAGCCGTGGGCACTGCACCGAGAAGGTCGCTGAAGCGCCCCCCCACAACACGTGCGTATCGGGCCTAATGCAGTAGTAGAGTGCGACGTCTGCGGTCTCGCACGATCTCCATGCCAAGAAACACCGATGCAGGACCAAGGTCCTTCATCCTATAGGCAGTCTGGAGGACAGCCTTGGCCTCCTTCACGGCCTCCAATGAAGGAGCCGCGATAAGAAGGTTGTCGACATAGACCAGGATGGCGGTGAATCGCTCAGGCGTCTGTTGGATGAAGAGAGAGGGATCTACCTCGCTCTGTACATATCCCGCACGAGTCAGGGTGCCAGTGATCTCTTGGTTCCAGCACCGAGGAGACTGCTTGAGGCCGTACAAGGACTTGCGCAAGCGCCAGACCTTGTCACCGTAGTCAAAGCCGGGTGGCTGAGCCACGTAAATCTCCTCATCCAGAGAGCCATGGAGGAACGCATTGTTCACATCCATCTGGTGCAGTTCCCAGTCATGCTGAGCCACTACACCAAACAGGGCTTGGGCTGAGGTCATGCGGCCGACAGGGGCAAAGGTGTTAGTGTAATCAATGCCCTCAATCTGAGAGTACCCCTTGACGACCAAGCAAGCCTTGTGGCGTTCCAGTGAGCCATCCGGCTTCACCTCTTTACGAAAGACCCACTTGACCTGAATAGCCTTCCTCCTAGGTGGAAGAGCGACTAGCTCGTAAACTCCGTGCTCTCGGATGGCACGGAGCTCATCCTCGCAAGTAGCACGCCACGTGTCTGCATCCTATGACGAGAGAGCTTCCCTCAATGTGCCTGGGTCAGGCGCCATAGAGGGAGAGCTTTGTGTGGCAAGAGCGCACGCCTTAGTGCTAGGTCTGACGACCACAACATCGGTTGCTGCATCACAAACGATATGAAACTCGCGAGTGACGAGACCGTGCCATACGGACACGCTGGATGTACCCCTGCGTACCCAGTGCAGGCACTCAGGCCTAGGGTCTTTGTGCCGGGATCACCACTCACGATGCTGGGAGTAGAGCACCTCGGCGCATGACCAGACACTCGCTGAGCGCCGGAGTCCAATGGTCGAAGGCGACCGCCAGGCTCACGGGAGTAACCCGGGCTCGAGGGACGCACCTCCGGCTCAGGAACAGGCTCACTCGCAGGTGGGGAGGGCTGAGGCAAGGGAGCTGGTGATGCCGTGTGAGGAGATGCTGGTGTGGGAGACACAGGGCTCGGTGTGATAGTAGGAGCAGGTGAGGCAGATCCATGCACGGAGGCCGGGGTGCTGGCGCACACAGGTATGGTCGCAGGAGTATGCACATGTACAGGATCATGGGTACCAGTGGGGCGTGAAGGGGCAGGGGTATAAGCCGGTGGTGCTGGAGAGATCTCTGGACCAACAGCGATGATCACTGGGTCATCAAGCACCGGAGAGGTGGAGGGAGCTTGAACGGACCCATCAGCCTGGCGATCGTTGCTCGCAGGCGTAGACACCCCCATCCGTTGAGAAACCTCACACGTGGGAACATGTGTGATGGACAGCGACGTGATCAAAGTCAGATCACGGTAGGTGAGAGACTCAAAGAAGAGCGCGTCGTGGGACAAAAAAACGCGACGACGAGAAGGGTCCTAAAATTGCGAGGCCTTCGACCGCGGGGAAATACCGACGAAGGCACACAAGCGACCCCGCGGTGAGACCTTGGATCCCTGCTGGTCCTCAGTGTACAACACAGAAGCCAAGGATCTCCAGACGCGAGCGAGGAGCAAGTCAGCATGGTGGCCGAACCAAAGCTCATACAGTGTGACGTGGTCTGGAAGAGGACCGTGCGGGAGGCGGTTCCAGACCAAAGTCATGTAGGCGAAGCCTTAAAAACGAAGGACTCTGGACGATTGCACTCAGACCGCATAGCGCAAACCGCACCCTCCATGGTGCGGTTCCAACGCTCAAAAACACCGTTCTGCTGAGGAGAAGCAGGAGCAGAGACTTGGTGAAAAATCCCGTGCTGTGCGAAGAAGCTGTCCATCTCACCAAGGAACTCGCTGCCGCGATCCGAGCGGAAGGTGTGCAGCGTGTGGCGAGACTGACGCTCAGCCATCACTAGCCAGAGACGAACAACGAGAGCAGCGGCACTCTTCTGGCATAGGCTGTAGACCCACCGCATCCAGGTGAAGTCATCAGTCAGGGTCACGACGTAGCGACCCCGATTGGATAGAGACTCAACAGGTAGGGGACCAAGAAGGTCCGAATGAACTAACTCGAGAGGGCGAAGTGCGCGTGAACGGGAGTCAGGGTAGGTGCAACGATGCATCTTACCCTGAGGGCAAAAGAGGTAGTCGGTCTTGGGCGGCTGTGTTCGAATGAGCTTCGACACAGTGTCGGAGCCCACATGACACAGGCAGTGATGAAGCAATCACTGGTGCTCAGGAGACAGAACACGAGTGACAAAAACACGAGCGGAAGGGGATGGTGAGCAAGGAGCACAAGCCGGAGAGACACGATACAGGTCATCCACAACAGAGGCACAAAGGACAACGCTACGAGTGTCTAGAACAGTCACAGTCGCGGACTCTGCACTGTGTTCCACACAGAGTCCCATCAGTGTGCAAGCACGTACAGAAAGCAAGCGGAGCTCAAGGTCAGGCACAAATAGCAACTCAGACAGATACAGGGGGCCAGACGGACCATCGAAACGGACAAACCCAACACCCTGGACTGGCAAGGATTGACCAGACCTTGTGCGGATAGAACAAACAGATGCAACAGGTCCGAGAACAACAAAATCACTACGACGACATGTCATGTGATGAGTGGCACCAGAGTCGATGATCCAAGTGCCACCGGGATCATAACTAGAGGATGCCACTGTACAACGAGCAACGGAACACTCGGCGTAAGACAGACGCTAGGTAGCAGGTGGGGAGGAACGACGAAGGGCGCAAAGGTGAGACTCATGAATCTAGTCCGTATAGTTAGGCCCATCGTCATCACATGCCGACTGTGCCCCCCCACACGAGTCATCTTGAGTCATAAGAACAAATGAATAGACAGTCTGTGAACCACCGTGCTGTGACAACACACTCGCACCTCCCTGAAAGCGAAGCGCTAGAAGGTGTCGGAGCTCGGCGATGGTGCGGTCACATGGGTCTGGATCGCCTTTGGTCGTCGATGGTGAAACGGGAACTGCTGCGGTCGTGATCGCCGCGCGCCCGGAGGATGTGCTGCTCGACGTAGACCGTAGTGCGTGCGCAGCCTAGAGCCCACGAGTAATCTGCGCCCAATTGAGCAGCTGCTGGCACTCGGTGTAGCGATGGGCGCCTCCATAGTTGTAGCAGTGAACATAGCGTCCACCGCTACTGCCCAATGACGGCTGCTACTACGGCTGCTGCTGGCCTGAGCCACGCCTCCATTGCCCCTTCTTCCCCTGTGCTGCTGCCGCGACACCCTGTGTCTGAGTCGGTGTAATCGGGGCAGAAGGGGAGGAGGAGGACGAGACAGAGGATGGAGAAGGAGTCTGTAGGAGGGGCGTTGGTGGTGATGCAATGACTGTTGTAGCAATGGAGGTCTCTTGATGAACCACGGCGGCCTCACGGGTGGAAGTCACCTGGAGGAAAAGCTGGTGCAACCAGGGAAGAAGCTGTAGTGAGGCCGAAAAAGGATCGAGCACGGTATCCCTGTACCGCGTGAAGATTTTTTTGTGCACAAGGCAAACCCCGAGCATGATCGTGCGGAGCGCCCACAGCTGTGTGCCTCCTGAAGTCTCAAGGCGCGAGTAAATGCGCATGGCGCATCGCCAGTAGTCGGCTGTAGGCTCGGCAGGCCCCAGGCAAAGGGAGTGAAAGGCATGGATTTGCGCGGCGCGGGTGGCGTGCGTCTCTGCAGCAAGCAGGGACAATGCTATGTCCCATCCTCCGTGTGGATCTGCGCCGGTGCCTGTGCCCGCCTTGCCAAGGAATGAGTTGAAGTCGACGACGGTCTCGCGCGGCATGGCGTAGAGAAGTCTGCGCATTGCCCTAGTTAGCACCTGAGCTCGGTCCGTAGTCTGATACGGACTGTGGTAGTAGGGCTACAAGCCCTCTGAAGTGGCCCAGACCTGGAAGAGGATCTCCCAGCAGTCAAAGCCGTCCTCGCTGACGTACCGTGGGGGCGGTGTCGCGAAGTCTTTGGGTTGCCGCTCTGTAGGGAGAGCAACCACAGGCTGAGAAGGACGAGGGAAGGGAAAGACGCCGAGAAGAGGGAAATCAGGTGACGATCAAAAATCAGGAAAGCGAGATATTTGTGGGGGCCGAAAGCTCGTCTGAAGCTGGCGGATACGATCTTGAAGCACACGAATCTCACGCTCCAGGGAGTCTCCCTCCATGCCTGGCATGTCTGAATCCATGTCTCAAGGATCAAGAGGTGGCGGGTCGCCTCCAGCTCCTGTCTCCGTTGCTGGAGCTGATGACTGTGTAGAGGGTGCGACCCCGGCCGCTCCCTCCGGAGTCTGTCGTGGAGTCGTCGAATGTCCTCAAAGAAGCTTGGTAAGTGTACGGATGGCGTCAGTCTGCTCTTGCTGCAAGCAACGCATCTCGTCGTGCTGGCTCCGCAGGTCAATGGCCTGCAAACGTGGGCTCATGACCCCTCAGAAGGAAGAAGAAGGATCTAGTACCCTCTTTCCCTTCTCGTCGGGCGGAGCCATGGTGTTGCTCATTATGGGCCAAGACGTCAATGTGGTTGAATTGCCTAAACGTGAGCGTTTCTGGAGGAGTTGAAATGCTGGTAACTTTTGACCCTCCGACCAAAAATTTCACTAATGCAAGTGCTGATGTCAGCAATTTTTTGCTGACGTCAGCAAGACGTGATGACATCAGCAAGAAAAAATGCTGATGTCACCTCCCCCCCATTTTTTGTTTGTCAACTCTCGCGACCGCTGCGCGAGCTGGCGACCGCTCTGCAGCAGCCTCGCGGGAGGTGCGCGTAAGCTACGCTGCAGCTTCCGCTCGGCTGGTGCTGCTGTTGCGTCGTCAGCTGTAGCAACAGCCGCACGACTGCGTGTGGAGCGGCCGCCTGGTTGTTGTGCGCGCGGCTGTGGCAGCAGTCGCGTGTTGTTGCTGCTGCTGTTGCTGCACGCTGCGGCTGCTGCACACTATTGCAGCTGTCGTGCGCTGCTGCCGAAGCTGCTGCTGCGCTGTTGATGGTGCCGCTGCTACTGCTGCCGCTGCTGCTGCTGCGCTGCTGTTGCTGCTGCTGCGCTGCTGCTGCTGCTGCCGCTTCTGCTGCCGCTACTGCTGCGCTGTTGTTGTGCTGCTCCCGCCGCTGCTACTGCTCTCGCCGCTGCTGCTGCTGCCGCTGTTGCTACGCTGCTGCCATGCTGCTGCCGCCGGACAATGCTACTCTGGTGCTGCCGCCGTGCGATGCTACCGCCATTGCTGCTGCCGCTGCTGCTGTGCTGCTAGTCTGCTGCACAGCTGCTACTGGTGCTGAATGCTGCTGGCGACTGCAGTCTGACGTGGTGATGGTGAGCGACGTTGACGGCGGTCTGCTGTCGTCCACGGGTCCCTGTGGATCTGCTGCAGCTGTGACTCTCACTGCTACTGCTCTGCTGCGTCTCTGCTGCGCAGCTCAGTGAGAACTGTCTCACTGCTCTGATACTATAAGAAGATGCGTGGAAGCTTCCTAGCAACATAGCCGCTGACTAGGCGTCAGTGCCTGGTCAGACGGTGACGACAGTCATAAGTCGTGCACACACCGGCAAGGGTCGGGCTAGGAGGCACAAGGCAAAGTGTCAGAATGCTTGAATAGCATTTGCAGAGAGAGATGAAAAATGACAGGTCCATGGCATAAGCACCTGCCGCGGCGCACGGCGGGTGTCCCACATGGCAATGCAAGATCTGTCCTAAAACTGGCCCAAAACCACTATTTTGGTCGTAACTCCACGCAGACATATCAGAACGCTACGCCGTCTGAACCTACTTTTGCAAAATCAAAGGCCGGACGCTACGACTGGTCACATGCATGCATCCGGCATCAAGCGATGGACACACAATACAAAAACATGTAAATCGGGCCCACGGCCAACCCACCGATAAACTCCTGTGTGCTGCAGAAAAACTACAGGAGGTCGTGGGTAGCGTCCGGAGCTCTGGAACGGTCGTCAGTCAGCTCCAGGATGGTACGCCACCAGATGACGCACCGGTGCCTCGAGGGTCCGCATCAGGGATTTGCACGAGTATGGACACAGCTGAGTGGTCAGAGTAAACTGTACAGGTCGACAAAAACGTTACAAATCACAATAGTGGGTGTATTGAAGAGTGTATCAAAACATTGGTGTTTTAATGCACTTGTTTGTTCTGCTGAGATAAACTGTAGAAGAATACACAAAGGTTTTTTTCTTTGTGTACCAGCTACATTTTCCAGTGCACTCTCTTAATACATTCAGGGGGGTTGGGGGAGGGCCTCAATGTCTCGAAGTCAAGGGGGTAATGTCTTCGTGGATACCTTGGACATCAAATTCAAGAGAGTTGGTTCAATGTCATATGTGTCTTGACCCAAACATCGAGGTAAGTCCATCGATGACTTTTCCGAAGAAACAAAGTTGCCGTTTAGGCGTATGAAATAAGGAGGCAAAGAAGACAACAAGTAAATTGACCTACATTAAAATCATGGGATGTTAATAGGCAACTGTAAAGGTAATGCATACATTACGAGTTTCTTCATGCATCTAGCATGAAGAAACTCATATTCAAGCAACTCATAATCTTCATCCAGCATTTCATTATCAAGCTATGTACATTTGTTTTTAGAAATAAAACCACTTTGTTCACAAATGAACTTTTGCTCTTACAAGTGTATTCACCAAAGTGAACTCCTAAGAAGTAGAGAAACAACATGTGTTCAATGCATGTGTACGGTAGTGCTTTAAAATGGTGTGATTAACCATAACTCTCATGGTGGCAAATTTCTCCTGCTGAGAGGTGGACACAATCATCCACAAATTTTGAGATGGCCTGTAGCCTGTGATTTACAGGTTACACGTTTGGATTGAAATGCATGTTGTGGTGGGTGCTCCAGCACTACACCATGGCGGTTTGTTGTGGCTCAAGTGTGGTTGCAGTCCAGAGGGTCGAAGGCCATTTCCATCCTGAGTATTTTGAGTATTTGTTCATAGGTTCCTGTAACATCATCAGGCATCCCCTATCGTAACAAGAATTTCAGAAAGGTATAAGTTGAAGAATGAAAATTCTAAATGGTATGTGAAGGGTACGTGCCAAATTTTCATCCAGGAGCTCCTTATGCTGCTTTAGTTGCTTCACATGCCCCGGGGAATGTGGAGACCTCCTTTTTTTCCTAATCGCACCATGAAAATCCATACAAGCACTTTGTTTGTGGAGAAAAAACAGGAAAACATTGAAAAGGCGCAAGCTAGGCTTAGATATTGTGCTTTATGTTGTGAACATATTCTCACAATAGTGCTAGCTTAGAAATAATACTCTTACTTTCTCTATACTGCCTCACAAGCAAGGCCAAGCTATTGCCTTACTACTTAGTTATATTGGGAAAGATGAGCTCTTGCGCACAGAGTTGGGGCATGTGTGAGGGCCTTGCAGATGCAATGGGCCTCAACGATATCTTTACTCATTCAGATATTAACCGTCGTACACAGTGCGTGGTGTTGACAACGGAACAACACGACCACCAGTAGTTTTTGAAGTGGCACCTCCCCTGGCCTTGTCACGTGGAGACTGACAGCTGTTCTGTGCCTTAGGCTGCGAGCATGTGGGGCTGAACACAAAACCCTCAAAAAGAGTATCGTCTGCAGCACCAGCATCTGGGGTAGCTGAGGTCACCGCTCCGGACGATTGAGCAGCCACGGTGGGAGGCGGCACACCCATATTCCCTTTCCGTGTGGGTATGGGAGAGGGAAGAAAAATATCATGGGCAGGGGCTGATGGAGATGATGCAGGTGAAGATGCTTGTGCATTGCCTGTAGGTGAAGGTAAGCTTCTAGGATCTTCTGCTGCTGCTGCTGCTGCTGCTGCTGCTGCTCCTGCTGTTGTCTTCTTTGGTGATAGTCGCTGCTGCCGGATCTTGTGTTGCTCCTTTTGCTGCCTTTGACACTGCTGCTCCATCAGGACCTGCTGCTCATGGGACAGCTCCTCCTGCTGCTTTGCCCTTCCTGCATTGAGACTGGTGAGAGGGTCTGCACCATGAGGGGGTTTAATTTTTGGGCTTCCTGGATGATGGCTCCGCTGCTCCTTCTCCTGTGCCTGCTTCTCCTTCTGCTTCTGCTTCTGACTATGCTTCTCTTTCGGAGAATGGAGAGCCGGAAGTGGCTGTTTTGGCTGATGCATGATGTGGGCTGCTGATTTAGGAATTTCTGATGCCAATACAGGACCTGCCCCTGATTTTGCTGCTGATGATGCTGCTGACACTGCTGATGGGGTTTGAGCAGCACCTGGCAGGGTGGTACTGTGTGGAGTAATTGTCTGGCTTGTGAACTCAGCATCAAAGTTGGATGTATCTCCTGCATGCTGTTGTTTGTGAGAGATTATGTTGATAACGATTATGCTGATCATGGTGGTGGTGATGATGATGATGATGATGATGATGATGATGATGATGATGATGATGATGATGATGATGATGATGATGATGATGATGATGATGAAGATAATGATGATGATGATACTATGGTGGTGGTGGTGATGATGATGATGAAAATGATGATGATGATGATAATGATGATGATGATAAAGATGATGATGATGATGATGATGATGATGATGATGATGATGATGATAACAACGATGCCATGTGTTGTAACAGCCATCATACATGGCACTCGGATTAAATGAAGTGATTTTTCCTCTCTGACCACTATGAGATGCAGGAGGAGGTGGAGGGGTAGGAGGAGGAGGAGGAGGTGGAGGGGTAGGAGGAGGAGGAGGTGGAGGGCTAGGAGGAGGAGTTGGAGGGGTAGGAGGAGGAGGAGGAGGGAGGGAGGAGGGGAGGGGTTTAGGAATCGGAAATGAAGTAGGAGGAGGAGGAGGGAGAGGAGGAGGGGGAGGAAGAGGAGGAAGAGGAGGAGGAGGGGAGAGGAGGAGGAGGAGGAGGAGGAGAAGGAGGAAATACATACCAAGACCCCCCCCCCCCCCCCCCCCCCATATTCCCATGCAGAATTCACATCCATGAATTCTGCCATGAAAGCTCTCGAATGGTGATCCCATTACACCTTATTTCCTCATCTCTCCTCACCTTGACCAGGGGCCGATGCAGTGGCCTCACTCTGCGAGCAAGGACAGCATCCCAGTTGGTGGTGCGGAAGAAGGCATGCTGCTTCACCTCCTCCGCGTCGCATGCGGCCGCGCCCAACCGTGTGTGTTGGTCCCGACACAGAAGCTGCGTGCGACGACGTTTGACATTCACAGATTGTTTGCAGCATGGCAAGCCGGGTCATTCGGGCCAGCATTAAGGTCAGCAGGTGCAGGCTAAGCGCAGTGAAGCCAAACACAAGAGATGGAATTTAGTGACAGCAGGAAGACAGGTGTTTTGGGAAAAGGTTTCAAAAGCTTCATGCATTGGCTGCAATGGTGCCGAGCCATCTCCCACTCTGATCCACACAGGAAGCCAAATCATGCGGCTGGAGCCGCTGAAAGCGCGGTGAAAGCATGCATGAAATGAAAGCATGCACACCATCATGCACACATGCATACAAAGATGCACACAGGCCAACATGCACACATGCACGAGCGTGTGAACTCTCTCTCTCTCTCTCTCTCTCTCTCTCTCTCTCT
>SZWC01004766.1:2081-15782 GCA_023375785.1 Penium margaritaceum | reverse complement strand
CTTGTGCATGATGATTGTGCCTGATGCTTGTGCCTGATGCTGGTGTCCAATGCTTATGTCCAATGCCAGTGCCCGATGCTTGTTCCTGATCCTTGTGCCCGATGATTGTGCCCAATGCTTGTGCACGATGCTTGTGCCTGATGCTTGTGCTTGATGCTTGTACCTGATGCTTGTCCCTGATGCTTGTGCCTCATGCTTGTGCCTGATGCTTATGCATGATGCTTGTGCCTGAGGCTTGTGCTCGATCGTGTCTGATGCTTTTACTCCATGCTTGTGCCCGATGCTTGTGCCCGATGCTTGTGCCCGAAACTTGTACCTGATGCTTGTGCCTGATGCTTGTGCGTGATGCTTGTGCATGATTCTTGTACCTGGTTCTTGTGCTTGATGCTTTTGCCCGATGCCTGTGCATGATGTTTGTGCCTGATGCATATGCCTTCTGCTTGCGCCTGATGCTTGTGCCTGATGCTTGTGCCTGATGGTTTTGCCTGATGCATGTGCCTGATTTCTATGCCTGGTGCTTGTGCCCAATCCTTGTGCCTGATGCTTGTGCCGGATACTTGTGCCTAATGCTTCAACCTGATGGTTTGGCCTGGTGCTTGTGCCAGATAATTGTGCCTGATGCTTGTGCCTGATGCTTGTGCCTGATGCTTGTGCCTGATTCTTGTGCCTGATGCTTGTGCTTGATTCTTGTGCCTGATTCTTGTGTCTGATTCTTGTCCCTGATGCTTGTGCCTGAATCTTGTACCTGATCCTTGTGCCTGATGCTTGTGCCCGATTCTTGTGCCCAATGCTTGTGCCCAATGCTTGTGCGCGATGCTTGTGCCCGATGCTACTGCTGAAAGCTTGTGTCCGATGCTTGTGCCTAATGCTTGTGCCCGATGGTTGTGCCTGATGCTCTTCCCAATGCTTGTGACCGATGACTATGCACAATGCTTGTACCCGTTGCTTGTGCCTCATGCTTGTGCCCGATGTTTGTGCCCGATTCTTGTGCCTGATGCTTGTGCCTGATGCTTGTGCCTCATGCTTGTGCCTGATGATTGTGCCTGATGCTTGTGCCTGATGCTTGTGCCTCATGCTTGTGCCTGATGATTGTGCCTGATGCTTGTGCCTGATGCTTGTGCCTCATGCTTGTGCCTGATGATTGTGCCTGATGCTTGTGCCTGATGCTTGTGCCTCATGCTTGTGCCTGATGATTGTGCCTGATGCTTGTGCCTGATGCTTGTGCCTCATGCTTGTGCCTGATGATTGTGCCTGATGCTTGTGCCTGATGCTTGTGCCTCATGCTTGTGCCTGATGATTGTGCCTGATGCTTGTGCCTGATGCTTGTGCCTCATGCTTGTGCCTGATGATTGTGCCTGATGCTTGTGCCTGTTTTGTAAATGATGCTTGTGCCCGATTCTTGTGCCATACGCTTATGCCTGATGCTGGTGCCTCATGCTTGTGCCTGGTTCTTGTGCCTGATTCTTGTGCCTGATGCTTGTGCCTGATGCTTGAACCTGATGCTTTTTCCACATGCTTGCACCTGATTCTTGCTTCTGTTGCTTGTGACTGATGCTTATGCATGATTCCTATGCCTGATGCTTGTGCCTGATGCTTCTGTCCAATGCTTGTCTCCAATGCCAGTGCCCGATGCCTGTGCCGGATGGTTGTGCCTGATGCTTGTGCCTGTTGCTTGTGCTTGATGGTTTTGCCTGATGCGTGTGCCTGATGCTTGTAACTCATGCTTGTGCCTGATCCTTGTACTTGATGCTTGTTCCTGATGCTTGTGCCTAATTCTTGTGCCTGATGCTTTTGCCTGATTCTTGTGCATGATGCTTGTGTCTGATGCTTGTGCCTGATGTTTTTTCCTGATGTTTATTTCTTATGCTTGTGCCTGATGCTTTTCCCTGATGCTTGTGCCTGACGCTTGTGCCGGATGCTCCCGTCCCATGCCGTGCCTGATGCTTGTGCCAGATGCTTGTGCCTGATGTTAGTGCCTGATGCTTCTGCCTGATGCTTGTACCTGATGATTGTGCCCGATTCTTGTGCCCAAAAATTGAGCACAATGCTTGTGCCCAATGCTTGTACCTGTTGCTAGTGCCTGATGCTTGTGCCCGATTATTGTGCTTGATGCTTGTCCCTGATGCTTGTGCGTTATGCTTGTGCCTGATTCTTGTACCTGATCCTTGTGCCTGATGCTTGTGCGTGATGCTTGTGCCTGATGCGTGCCTGATGGTTATGCCTGATGCTTGTGCCTGATACTTGTGCCTGCTGCTTGTGCTTGATGCTTGTCCCTGATGCTTGTGCGTTATGCTTGTGCCTGATTCTTGTACCTGATCCTTGTGCCTGATGCTTGTGCGTGATGCTTGTGCCTGATGCGTGCCTGATGGTTATGCCTGATGCTTGTGCCTGATACTTGTGCCTGCTGCTTGTGCTTGATGCTTGTCCCTGATGCTTGTGCGTTATGCTTGTGCCTGATTCTTGTACCTGATCCTTGTGCCTGATGCTTGTGCGTGATGCTTGTGCCTGATGCGTGCCTGATGGTTATGCCTGATGCTTGTGCCTGATACTTGTGCCTGCTGCTTGTGCTTGATGCTTGTCCCTGATGCTTGTGCGTTATGCTTGTGCCTGATTCTTGTACCTGATCCTTGTGCCTGATGCTTGTGCGTGATGCTTGTGCCTGATGCGTGCCTGATGGTTATGCCTGATGCTTGTGCCTGATACTTGTGCCTGCTGCTTGTGCTTGATGCTTGTCCCTGATGCTTGTGCGTTATGCTTGTGCCTGATTCTTGTACCTGATCCTTGTGCCTGATGCTTGTGCGTGATGCTTGTGCCTGATGCGTGCCTGATGGTTATGCCTGATGCTTGTGCCTGATACTTGTGCCTGCTGCTTGTGCTTGATGCTTGTCCCTGATGCTTGTGCGTTATGCTTGTGCCTGATTCTTGTACCTGATCCTTGTGCCTGATGCTTGTGCGTGATGCTTGTGCCTGATGCGTGCCTGATGGTTATGCCTGATGCTTGTGCCTGATACTTGTGCCTGCTGCTTGTGCTTGATGCTTGTCCCTGATGCTTGTGCGTTATGCTTGTGCCTGATTCTTGTACCTGATCCTTGTGCCTGATGCTTGTGCGTGATGCTTGTGCCTGATGCGTGCCTGATGGTTATGCCTGATGCTTGTGCCTGATACTTGTGCCTGCTGCTTGTGCTTGATGCTTGTCCCTGATGCTTGTGCGTTATGCTTGTGCCTGATTCTTGTACCTGATCCTTGTGCCTGATGCTTGTGCGTGATGCTTGTGCCTGATGCGTGCCTGATGGTTATGCCTGATGCTTGTGCCTGATACTTGTGCCTGCTGCTTGTGCTTGATGCTTGTCCCTGATGCTTGTGCGTTATGCTTGTGCCTGATTCTTGTACCTGATCCTTGTGCCTGATGCTTGTGCGTGATGCTTGTGCCTGATGCGTGCCTGATGGTTATGCCTGATGCTTGTGCCTGATGCTTGTGCCTCATGCTTGTGCCTGGTTCTTGTGCCTGATTCTTGTGCCTGATGCTTGTGCCTGATGCTTGAACCTGATGCTTTTTCCTCATGCTTGCGCCTGATTCTTGCGTCTGTTGCTTGTGACTGATGCTTATACATGATTCCTATGCCTGATGCTTGTGCCTGATGCTTCTGTCCAATGCTTGTCTCCAATGCCAGTGCCCGATGCTTGTGCCTGATGCTTGTGCCTGATGCTTGTGCAAGATACTTGTGCCCGATTCGTGTGCCCGATGCTTGTGCCCGAAACGTATTTCTGATGCTTGTGCCTGATACTTGTGCCTGCTGCTTGTGCTTGATGCCTGTACCTGATGCTTGTGCCTGATGCTTTTGCCCGATGCCTGTGCCTGATGGTTGTGCCTGATGCATGTTTCTTATGCTTGTGCCTGATGCTTGTGCCTGTTGCTTGTGCTTGATGGTTTTGCCTGATGCGTGTGCCTGATGCTTGTGCCTCATGCTTGTGCCTAATCCTTGTACTTGATGCTTGTGCCTGATGCTTGTGCCTAATTCTTGTGCCTGATGCTTTTGCCTGATTCTTGTGCATGATGCTTGTGTCTGATGCTTGTGCCTGATGTTTTTTCCTGATGCTTTTTTCTTATGCTTGTGTCTGATGCTTGTTCCTGATGCTTGTGCCTGATGCTTGTGCCTGATGCTTGTGCCGGATGCTCCCGTCCCATGCCGTGCCTGATGCTTGTGCCAGATGCTTGTGCCTGATGTTAGTGCCTGATGCTTATGCCTGATGCTTGTACCTGATGATTGTGCCCGATTCCTGTGCCCGAAAATTGAGCACAATTCTTGCGCCCAATGCTTGTGCTTGTTGCTAGTGCCTGATGCTTGTGCCCGATTATTGTGCTTGATGCTTGTTCCCGATGCTTGTGCCCAGTGCTTGTGGTTGCTGCTTGTGCCTGATGCTTGTGCCCAGTGCTTGTGGTTGCTGCTTGTGCCTGATGCTTGTGCCAGATTCTTGTGCCTGATAGTTGTGCCTGATGCTGGTGCATGATTTTGTGCATGACGATTGTGTCTGATGCTCGTGCCTGATGCTCGTGCATGAAGCTTGTGCCTGATGCTCGTACCTGATGCTTGTGACCGATGCTTGTACCTGTTTCGTGTGTCTGATTCTTGTTCCCGATGCTTGCGCCTGATGATTGTGCCTGATACTTGTGCCTCATGCTTGTTCCTTGTGGTTGTGCCCGATGCTTGTGCCTGATTTTTGTGCCGGATGTTTGTGCCTGATACGTTTTTGTGATGCTCAAGCCAGATACTTGTGCTTAATGCTTGTTCCCGATGCTTGTGCCCGATTGTGCCCGATGCTTCTGCTTGATGCTTGTGCTTGATTATTGTGCTTGATGCTTGTCCCTGATGCATGTGCGTTATGCTTGTGCCTGATTCTTGTCCCTGATGCTTGTTTATGATGGTTCTTCCTGATGCATGTGCCTCATGCTTTTGTCCGATGCTTGTGCCCGATGCTTGTGCTCAATGTTTTCTGCCCAATGCTTGTGCCCGATACTTGTGCCTGATGCTTGTGCCTGATGCTTGTGCCTGATGGTTTTGCCCGATGCATGTGCCTGATGCTTGTGCCTGATGCTTGTGCCTGATGCTTTTGCTTGATGCTTGTGCCTGAGGCTTGTGCCTGATGCTTGTGCTTAATGCTTGTACCTGATGCTTGTGCCTGATACTTGTGCTTGATGCTTGTGCCTGAGGCTTGTGCCTGATGCTTGTGCTTAATGCTTGTACCTGATGCTTGTGCCTGATACTTGTGCTTGATGCTTGTGCCTGAGGCTTGTGCCTGATGCTTGTGCTTAATGCTTGTACCTGATGCTTGTGCCTGATACTTGTGCTTGATGCTTGTGCCTGAGGCTTGTGCCTGATGCTTGTGCTTAATGCTTGTACCTGATGCTTGTGCCTGATACTTGTGCTTGATGCTTGTGCCTGAGGCTTGTGCCTGATGCTTGTGCTTAATGCTTGTACCTGATGCTTGTGCCTGATACTTGTGCTTGATGCTTGTGCCTGAGGCTTGTGCCTGATGCTTGTGCTTAATGCTTGTACCTGATGCTTGTGCCTGATACTTGTGCTTGATGCTTGTGCCTGAGGCTTGTGCCTGATGCTTGTGCTTAATGCTTGTACCTGATGCTTGTGCCTGATACTTGTGCTTGATGCTTGTGCCTGAGGCTTGTGCCTGATGCTTGTGCTTAATGCTTGTACCTGATGCTTGTGCCTGATACTTGTGCTTGATGCTTGTGCCTGAGGCTTGTGCCTGATGCTTGTGCTTAATGCTTGTACCTGATGCTTGTGCCTGATTCTTGTCCCTGATGCTTGTGCCTGATGCTTGTGCCTGATGCTTAAGCCTGATGTTTGTGCCTGATTCTTGCACCTGATTCTTGTGCCTGATGCTTGAGCCTGATACTTGCGCCTGATGCTTGTGCCTGATGCTTGTGCCCGACGCTTATGCCCAATGCTTGTGCCCAAAGCTTGTGCCTGATGCTTGTGCATGATGCATGTGCCTCATGCTTGTGCCTGATGGTGGTGCCTGATGCATGTGCCTGATTCTCGTGCCTGATTCCCATGCCTGATGCCTGTGCTCGATGCTTGTGCCTGATGCCTGTGCCTGATGCTTGTGCCTGATAACTGTGCATGATGCCTTTTTCTTATGTCTGTGCCTGATGCTTGTTTCTGATGCTTGCGTTTGATCCTTGTGCCTGATTCTTGTGCCCGATCCTTGTTCCTGATGCTTGTGCTTGATGCTTATGCCTGATGCTTGTGACTGATGCTTGTGCCTGATGCTTAGACCTGATGCTTTTGCCTAATGCTTGTCCCTGCTTCTTGTGGTTGATGCTTGTGCCTGATGGTTAGTCCTTATGCTAGTGCCTGATGCCTGTGCCTGATTCTTGTGCCTGATGCTCGTGCACGTTGCTTGTGCCCAATGCTTGTGCCCGATGCTTGCTCCTGATGCTTGTGCCCTATGGTAGTACCTGATGCTTGTGCCTGATGATTGTGCACGATGCTTGTACCTGTCGCTTGTGCCCCATGCTTGTGCCCAATGCTTGTGCCTCATGATTGCGCCTGACGCTTGTGCCTCATGTGTTTGCCTGATGCTTGTTCCTGATGCTTGTGCCCATTTTGTGTCTGATTCTTGTACCTGATTCTTGTGCCTTATGCTTGTGCCTGATGCTTGTGCTTGATGCTTGTGCCTGATTCTTGTGCCTGATGCTTGTGCCTGATACTTGTGCCTGATGCTTGTGCCTGATGCTTGTGCCTGATGCTTGTTCCTGATGCTTGCGCCTGTTGCTTGTGACTGATGCTTGTGCATGATGCTTGTGCCTGATGCTTGTGCCTGATGTTTGTGCCTGATGCTTTTGTCTCATGCTTGTCCCCGATGCTTGTGCCAGATTCGTGTGCCTGATGTGTATGCCCGATGCTTATGCCCGATGCTTGTGCGTGATGCTTTTGCCCTATGCCTGTGCTCGATTGTGCCTGATGCTTGTGTCCGATGTTTGTGCCCGATGAATGTGCCGGATACTTGCGCCCAAAACTTGTGCCTGATGCTTGTGCCTGATGCTTGTGCCTGATGCTTGTGCTTAATGCTTGTACCTGATGCTTGTGCCTGATGCTTTCGCCTGATGTCTGTGCCTTTTGCTTGTGCCTAAAGCATATGCCTTGTGCTTGTGCCTGATGGTTTTTCCTGATGCTTGTGCCTGATGCTTGTGCCTGATACTTGTGCTTGATGTTTGTGCCTGATTCTTGTGCCTGCTGCTTATGCCTGAGGCTTGTGTCTGATGCTTGTGCTTGATGCTCAGCCTGATGCTTATTCCCGATGCTTGTGCCTGATGCTTGTGCCTGATGTTTGTGCCTGATGCTTGGGCCTATTCTCGCACCCTTTGCCGTGCCCGATGCTTGTGCCTGATGCTTGTTCCCAATGCTTGTGCTGGATGCTTGTCCCGGATGCTTGTGCCTGATGCTTATTCCTGATGCCTGTCCCTGATGCTTGTGCCTGATCCTTGTGCCTGATGCATTTGTCCAATGCTTTTGACCAATGCGTGTACCCGATGCTTGTTCCTGGTCCTTGTGCCCGATGATTGTGCCTGATGCTGTGCCTGATGCTTGTGCCTCATGCTTCCGCCTAATCCTCGTGCCTTATGCTTGTGCGTGATGCTTGTGCCTGAGGCTTGTGCCTGATGCTTCTGCTTAATGTTTGTGCCTGATGCTTATTCCTGATGCCTGTCCCTGATGCTTGTGCCTGATCCTTGTGCCTGATGCATTTGTCCAATGCTTTTGACCAATGCGTGTACCCGATGCTTGTTCCTGGTCCTTGTGCCCGATGATTGTGCCTGATGCTGTGCCTGATGCTTGTGCCTCATGCTTCCGCCTAATCCTCGTGCCTTATGCTTGTGCGTGATGCTTGTGCCTGAGGCTTGTGCCTGATGCTTCTGCTTAATGTTTGTGCCTGATGCTTATTCCTGATGCCTGTCCCTGATGCTTGTGCCTGATCCTTGTGCCTGATGCATTTGTCCAATGCTTTTGACCAATGCGTGTACCCGATGCTTGTTCCTGGTCCTTGTGCCCGATGATTGTGCCTGATGCTGTGCCTGATGCTTGTGCCTCATGCTTCCGCCTAATCCTCGTGCCTTATGCTTGTGCGTGATGCTTGTGCCTGAGGCTTGTGCCTGATGCTTCTGCTTAATGTTTGTGCCTGATGCTTATTCCTGATGCCTGTCCCTGATGCTTGTGCCTGATCCTTGTGCCTGATGCATTTGTCCAATGCTTTTGACCAATGCGTGTACCCGATGCTTGTTCCTGGTCCTTGTGCCCGATGATTGTGCCTGATGCTGTGCCTGATGCTTGTGCCTCATGCTTCCGCCTAATCCTCGTGCCTTATGCTTGTGCGTGATGCTTGTGCCTGAGGCTTGTGCCTGATGCTTCTGCTTAATGTTTGTGCCTGATGCTTATTCCTGATGCCTGTCCCTGATGCTTGTGCCTGATCCTTGTGCCTGATGCATTTGTCCAATGCTTTTGACCAATGCGTGTACCCGATGCTTGTTCCTGGTCCTTGTGCCCGATGATTGTGCCTGATGCTGTGCCTGATGCTTGTGCCTCATGCTTCCGCCTAATCCTCGTGCCTTATGCTTGTGCGTGATGCTTGTGCCTGAGGCTTGTGCCTGATGCTTCTGCTTAATGTTTGTGCCTGATGCTTATTCCTGATGCCTGTCCCTGATGCTTGTGCCTGATCCTTGTGCCTGATGCATTTGTCCAATGCTTTTGACCAATGCGTGTACCCGATGCTTGTTCCTGGTCCTTGTGCCCGATGATTGTGCCTGATGCTGTGCCTGATGCTTGTGCCTCATGCTTCCGCCTAATCCTCGTGCCTTATGCTTGTGCGTGATGCTTGTGCCTGAGGCTTGTGCCTGATGCTTCTGCTTAATGTTTGTGCCTGATGCTTATTCCTGATGCCTGTCCCTGATGCTTGTGCCTGATCCTTGTGCCTGATGCATTTGTCCAATGCTTTTGACCAATGCGTGTACCCGATGCTTGTTCCTGGTCCTTGTGCCCGATGATTGTGCCTGATGCTGTGCCTGATGCTTGTGCCTCATGCTTCCGCCTAATCCTCGTGCCTTATGCTTGTGCGTGATGCTTGTGCCTGAGGCTTGTGCCTGATGCTTCTGCTTAATGTTTGTGCCTGATGCTTATTCCTGATGCCTGTCCCTGATGCTTGTGCCTGATCCTTGTGCCTGATGCATTTGTCCAATGCTTTTGACCAATGCGTGTACCCGATGCTTGTTCCTGGTCCTTGTGCCCGATGATTGTGCCTGATGCTGTGCCTGATGCTTGTGCCTCATGCTTCCGCCTAATCCTCGTGCCTTATGCTTGTGCGTGATGCTTGTGCCTGAGGCTTGTGCCTGATGCTTCTGCTTAATGTTTGTGCCTGATGCTTATTCCTGATGCCTGTCCCTGATGCTTGTGCCTGATCCTTGTGCCTGATGCATTTGTCCAATGCTTTTGACCAATGCGTGTACCCGATGCTTGTTCCTGGTCCTTGTGCCCGATGATTGTGCCTGATGCTGTGCCTGATGCTTGTGCCTCATGCTTCCGCCTAATCCTCGTGCCTTATGCTTGTGCGTGATGCTTGTGCCTGAGGCTTGTGCCTGATGCTTCTGCTTAATGTTTGTGCCTGATGCTTATTCCTGATGCCTGTCCCTGATGCTTGTGCCTGATCCTTGTGCCTGATGCATTTGTCCAATGCTTTTGACCAATGCGTGTACCCGATGCTTGTTCCTGGTCCTTGTGCCCGATGATTGTGCCTGATGCTGTGCCTGATGCTTGTGCCTCATGCTTCCGCCTAATCCTCGTGCCTTATGCTTGTGCGTGATGCTTGTGCCTGATGCATGTGCCTGATGCTTGTGCTTGATGTTTGTACCTCATGCTTGTGCCTAATGCTTGTGCCTGATGCTTGTGCCTGATGCTTGTGCCTGATGCTTGTTCCTAATGCTTGAGCTTGATGCTTGTGCTTGATGCGTATTCCTGATGCTTGCGCTTGATGCTTGTGCATGATGCTCGTGCCTGATGCTTGTGCCCTTTTTTCGCACCCTATGCCGTGCCTGATGCTTGTGCCCGATGGGTGTGCCGGATGCTTGTGCTGGATGCTTGAGCCTGATGCTTGTGCTTGATGCTTGTTTCTGATTCTAGTGTCTGATGATTGTGCCTGATGATTGTGCCTGATGCTTGTGCCCGATGATTGTGCACCATACTTCTGCCCAATACGTGTGCTTGATCCTAGTGGCTGATGCGTTTGCCTGATGCTTGTGCCCGATGCTTGTGGCTGCTGTTTGTGCCTGATACTTGTGCCTGGTTCCTGTGCCTGATGCTTGTGTCTGATACTGGTGCCTGATGCTCCTGCCTTATGCTTGTGCCTGATGGTTGCGCCTGATGCTTGTGCCTGATGCTTGTGCCTGATGCTTGTGCCTGATTCTCGTTCCTGATGCTTGTGCCTCAAGCTTGTGCCTGATGCTTTTGCCTGATGCTTGTGCCTGATGCTTTTTTTTGCTGCTTGTTCCTGATGCTTGTGCCTGATACTTGCACCCGATCCATGTGCCTGATGCTGTTTCCCGATGCTTGTCCCTGATTCTTGTGCCTGATGCTTGTTCCTGATGCTTGTGCCTGATGCTTGTTCCTTGTTGTTGTGCTGGATGCTTGTGCCTGATGCTTGTGCCTGATGCTTGTCCCATATTCTTGTGCCTGATGCTTGTGCCTGAAGCTTGTTCCTGATGCTTGTGCCTGATGCTTTTGCCTGATTCTTGTGTCTGATGCTTGTGCCTGATGCTTGTTCCTGATGCTTGTGCCTGATGCTTTTGCCTGATTCTTGTGTCTGATGCTTGTGCCTGATGCTTGTTTCTTTTGCTTGTGACTGATGCTTGTGCATGATGCTTGTGCATGATGCTTGTGCATGATGCTTGTGCCTGATGCTTGTGCCTGATCCTTGTGCCTGATGCATTTGTCCAATGCTTTTGACCAATGCGTGTACCCGATGCTTGTTCCTGGTCCTTGTGCCCGATGATTGTGCCCGATGCTTGTGCCCGATGCTTGTGCCCAATGTTTGTGCTCGATGCTTGTGCCTGACGCTGGTGCCTGATGCGTGTGCCTGATGATTGTGCCTGAAGCTTGTGCCCAAAGCTTGTACCTGATTCTTGTGCCTGATGCTTATGCCTGATGCTTGTGCCTGATTCTTGTGCCCGATGCTTCTGCCCGATGCTTGTGCGTAATGCTTGTGCCCTATGCTTGTGCTTGATTGTACCTGATGCTTGTGCCTGATGCTTGTGCCTGATGCTTTTGCCCGACGATTGTGCCCGATGCTTGCGCCCAAAACTTGTGCCTGTTGCTTGTGCCTGATGCTTGTTCCTGATGCTTGTGCTTTATGCTTGTACCTGATGCTAGTGCCTGATGCTTTCGCCGGATGTCTGTGCCTGATGCTTGTGCCTGAAGCATGTGCCTTGTGCTTGTGCCTGATACTTGTGCCTGATGCTTGTGCCTGATGCTTGTGTTTGATGCTTGTGCCTCATGCTTGTGCCTAATCCTTGTGCCTTATGCTTGTGCGTGATGCTTGTGCCTGAGGCTTGTGCCTGATGCTTCTGCTTAATGTTTGTGCCTGATGCTTATTCCTGATGCTTGTCCCTGATTCGTGTGCCTGATTCTTGTGCCTGATGCTTGTGCCTAATGCTTGTGCCTGATGCTTGTGCCTGATGCTTGTGCCTGATGCTTGTGCCTGATGCTTGTGCCTGATGCTTGTTCCTAATGCTTGAGCTTGATGCTTGTGCCTGATGCTTATTCCTGATGCTTGCGCTTGATGCTTGTGCATGATGCTCGTGCCTGATGCTTGTGCCCTTTTCTCGCACCCTATGCCGTGCCCGATGCTTGTGCCCGATGGGTGTGCCGGATGCTTGTGTTGGATTCTTGAGCCTGATGCTTGTGCTTGATGCTTGTTTCTGATTCTAGTGTCTGATGACTGTGCCTGATGATTGTGCCTGATGCTTGTGCCCGATGATTGTGCACCATACCTGTGGCCAATACGTGTGCTTGATCCTAGTGGCTGATGCGATTGCCTGATGCTCCTGCCTTATGCTTGTGCCTGATGCTTGCGCCTGATGCTTGTGCCTGATGCTTGTGCCTGATGCTTGTGCCTGATTCTTGTTCCTGATGCTTGTGCCTAATGCTTGTGCCTGATGCATGTGCCTGATGCTTGTGCCTGAAGCATGTGCCTTGTGCTTGTGCCTGATACTTGCACCCGATCCATGTGCCTGATGCTGTTTCCCGATGCTTGTCCCTGATTCTTGTGCCTGATGCTTGTTCCTGATGCTTGTGCCTGATGCTTGTTCCTTGTTGTTGTGCCGGATTCTGGTGCCTTATGCTTGTGCCGGATGCTCGTGCCCGATGCTTGTGCGTGATACTTGGGCCAGATGCGTTTGCATGATGCTCGTTCCCGATGCTTGTGCTCAATTGTGTCTGATGCTTTTGCCCCATGCTCATGCCCGATTCTTGTACTTGATGCTTGTGCCCGAAACTTATGCATGATGCTTGTGCCTGATGCATGTGCCTGATGCTTGTGCCTGATGCTTGTGTTTGATGCTTGCGCTTGATGCTTGTGCCTGATGCTTGTGCCTGATGCATGTGCCTGATGCTTGTGCCTGATGCTTGTGTTTGATGCTTGCGCTTGATGCTTGTGCCTGATGCTTGTGCCTGATTCTTTTGCCCGATGATTTCCCCTGATGCCTGTGCCTGATGCCTGTGCTTGATGCATGTGCGTTATGGTTGCGCCTGATGCTTGTGCCTGATTCGTGTGCCAACTGGTTTTGCCTGATGCATGTGCCTGATGCTTGTGCCTGATGCATGTGCCTGATTCCAGTGCCTGATGCTTGTGCCTGATGCTTGTGCCTGATTCTTGTGCCTCATTCTTGTGCCTGATTCTTGTTCCTGATGCTTGTGCCTGATGCTTTTGCCTGATGCTTATGCCTGATGCTTGTGCCTGATGCTTGTGCCTGATTCTTGTGCCTCATTCTTGTGCCTGATTCTTGTTCCTGATGCTTGTGCCTGATGCTTTTGCCTGATGCTTATGCCTGATGCTTGTGCCTGACGCTTTTGACTGATGCTTGCACCTGATGCTTGTGCCTGATTCTTCTGCCTGATGCTTTTGCCTGATGCTTGTGCCTGATGCTCGTTCCTGATTCTTGCACCTGATCCTTGTGCCTGATGGTTTTGCCCGATGCTTGCGCCTAATTCTTGTGCCTGATGCTTGTGCCTGATGGTTGTGCCTGATACTTGTTCCTGCTTCTTGTGCATGACGCTTGTGCCCGATGCTTGTGCATGATGCGTCTGCCCGATGCTTGTGCCTGATGCTTGTGCCAGATGATTTTTCTTGATGCTTGTTGCCGATGCTTGTGCTCGATTGTGCTCAATTCCTCTTCCCGATGCTTGTACCTGATGCTTGTGTCAGATGCTTGTGCCTGATGCTTGTGCCCGATGCCTTTACCTGATGCTTGTGCCTGATTCTTATGCTTGATGCTTGTGCCTTATGCTTGTTCCTGATGCTTGTGCTTGATGCTTGTGCTTGATGCTTGTGCCTGATGCTTGTGCCTGATTATTTCGCCTGATGCCTGTGCCTGATTCTTGTGCCTGATGCATGTGCGTTATCCTTGCGCCTGATGCTTGT
>SZWC01004765.1:98792-114525 GCA_023375785.1 Penium margaritaceum | reverse complement strand
CTCCTCCTCCTCCTCCTCCTCCTCCTCCTCCTCTGCATCCTCCTCCCACTTGTGTCTCTACAAAGTCTGTTACTGTGCCACTTGTCAAAATCGTCCAACTCTGCAGTGATGGCTACCAGTCCATGTTTCTGCCAGTCCACTTGCATGGTGCACCTTGCAGCTTCTCATGCTCGTGTTGTTTGCAAATTGGCGCCACATGGTGAACCACTTCTCTCTTGTTGATAGTGCTTGCAGCGGTGTCTGTTGTACGTGTGTGAGCGTGAACTTTGTTGCATTGCTGCTTTGCATGGTGCAGTGACGGTGCCATGACGCCACTTTGGTTGCACTGTGTTCGGTACGCCGGAGAAGGGTGGTCGTTTGAGTGCCCACCTCCCCCTTGGGCTTCCCTATGATTCGATTACCACTAACCTTGCCACGGTGTCACACCATTGGCGTGTCATGAGTTCCTCACATTGTGCTTGTTGCGAGTGGTGAAGCGCGTACTTCTGCCATGATGTGTGTTCCTCATTCAACGCTGCCAAGTGCAAGGACCGCCTCTGTTTCTTCCGCTTGCTCTTGACAAAAAGGCTTGAATGGTTTCTAGATGGAGGGCATTGGCATGCTTAAAATGTGCTAAAACAATGCCCACATCTACATGGACGTGGACTGAGGGTTGTGATTGAGCGAATGAGATGACCCCCAGAATTAGCGCTTGTGAGCAAGAGTATTCTAGGTGGAAAACAATGTGATAGAGGATGTTGCAAACAATTCAGCTGAGGTGAAGAATGAAAGTTGGTCGCCAAAATGAAGAGGGAGTGATGACATCCCTTTATCGCCTCACTTGGTGAAACAATTGTTCGAAAGTGTGAAAGCTCATGTACGAAGCCACATGCTCTTTGATGTTCAGAGGAGAATGGGCCACCTTGTTGTTGTGTGAGCCGTTCCCATTTGTGCATACACTTAACGCTGACCATTTGTTGTTTCCATGCTTGCGCAGATGCCTTATGTAGACCTAATTGGCGTCAATAGTCTTGGATTTGCTGGCTATGTGTGTGAAGAACATGAGAGAGAGTGGAGAGACGCCCACGGGACACACACGCTATGGATGTGAAGTTTGTACTAAAAAAATACCAAGACAAGTCGGGAGAGGGGAGCGAGCGTCTAAGGACCGGTAGGCATGCACCTTGCTCGCACATCACATGCAGCGAGGCCACACCGCCACCCGGGGTTGAGTCCGACCTCTTGGTATTCAACCAAGGGTGGCTTCTCACCAATGCAAGGCCAACGGCCGACATGGTGGCCCCCCAAGAATCAGCACCCGGGAAAATATATGAGCTCCTCAAAATCCACGTGCAAGTATGGAGGTAGATAAGGGCATCCTAAAGTGTCCGAGGTCATGCCCTCTTCACATCCAAGAGCAACAAGCCAAGAAAGAGGACAAGATGTCAAGAGGTTATCCCAGGTAGAATGCTGGGAATGCTCAACGGTTGCCTAGAGAGACTGGACCCATCGACAAGCAAAATATCTCCAGGTGAATCCATTATCACTCAATACCCAGTACATGTGTGCGAGTACATGTGGTGACAAGAGGGCATTCTAGAAGTCAGAGGCCATAAACTGGACAAATCATTAACACTTCCTCAAGACCCCCAGCCACAGAACTCACATGCATCATGCGAAATCACACACATAAATGCATGAGCGTGGTGGTAGTGGATCAAGAGCTGGAAATTGTCCTAAAGCGCAGGTTGGGGCAATAGCGTTGTTGATGCAGCGTGCGGGCTTCCACGCTCGTCTGCTGCCCCCTTAGTATGCCGCTCTAGAGTCTAAGTCTAAGTGCTCGGGGTTTTTTACTCAGAAATGCACGTGCCAGTATTAGCGCCAGAAAGCAGCTAGAAAGTGGAAGTGATTGATTATGAATGAAGAATGAGCAATAATGGGAGACCCCTCCAAGTTCTAGCTCCCCCCCAGCTCTGTAGAGCTTGTTACCCAGCAAACCAGCCAATCAGAAAATATACCTATTTTCTGCCAAAGGCAGTTTGACCTCAAGGCCTGTGTTCGCCTAGCGGCTCGATTAGTAAGCCCGTTCCACTCCTATGTCAAAAAAGGGCCCTGACGGCCCATCTCACCAACCGCGAGGCCCTGCGGGCTTATCTCAGCGACAACGGGGCCCCTCGAAAGGGACCCTGCTTGGCAGAATTGAGACCCGGCCGCGTCGAGGGTCAACACAAGCCCTTGACCAAAGAGAGCGAAAGCCAAGTCAGTGTGACAAAGGCGAGGAGATTGCGTTTGATCTGCCAACCCAGTAGTTTTATCTGGTTTGTGTATTAGAACTTTATGACCAGTTTGTTGCACGGCAACTACACTGGTTGCAATCGACCGCGGCATTCCACTAACGGCGGGGAGCCAGGGACCGGCTCATCAACCGGCTATCGCAAAGCGCGAGGCTCTACGCAGGGCTCTCGCGTTGGTCGCTACCCGAATACGGGCTTCGGCGCTGATGGATCCGGAAATGCGGGTCGTCGCGTCAAGTTTCTTGGTCAACCAGGGCCCCCAGGTCAATGATGGGCCACATTGACCTGGGGGCCCTGCCAGATGGCGGACAGCCCACAACCCGGGCGTCGTTCGTTTTGCCTAAAAACTAGACCATACCATAATGCCTTCACTGCGAACGCAGTCGTGAGGTCAGAAACAGTTAGAAAAATAGCACTGAAGAGTTATGGCTGTCCAAACCCAGGTAATGCCTACAATATGTTGGTTTTTTTGCATCTCTCACCGTGCTCTACTGTGTCCTCCCAGCTTGTGTACATCGGCGTGCAGATGACTGACCGTGAGACTCGACGTTGCTGGAGTGTCGTCCGGTGGAGCCGACGCACGCTGAGGCCTACATGTAGTTCGATGGAGCCTCCTCACTGCGGCGACATGCTCAGGTACATCGGCAAGCCTCCTCGGCGGTCGGGCCCCCGGCGGTCACTGCCACTACAGATGTTGTCTGCATGCGCCTAGCGCTGGATCTGACTGTACCATTACGTCTGCAGCGTCATGCTCTACTTAGGGCCCAAGTCTCATGTTAGCGTGGCACTGTTTGGCACCATGGACTATCGTAGGCAATGCCTGGGTTCGGGCATTATAACTCCTCGGTGCTATTTTTCTAGCTGTTTCTGACCGCATGACTGCGTTTGCAGCGTCGGTATCATGGTATGGTCTAGTTTTTACGCAAAGTGGACGACGCCCGGGTTTTGGGCTGTCAGCCATCTGGCAGGGCTCATCAAGACAACCCTGCCTACCAGAAAACAGGTGTATTTTCTCGTTGGCTGGTTAGCTGAGGAACAAGCTCTACTGAGCTGGGGGGGGGGGTAGAACTTCAAGGGATCTCCTATTGTTGTTCATTCTTCATTCCTGATCAGTCATTTTAAGTTTTCAGCTGCTTTCTGGCGCTAACACTGGCGCGCACACCTGTGACTAACAAACCCAGAGCACTCAGACTTAAACTCTAGAGCGGCAGACTGAGGGGGCAGCAGACTAAGCAACGAGTGTGGAAGCCCGCATGGAACATCAACAACGGTACTACCGCAACCTGCACTTTAGTAATATCTAGCTTAGTGTGAGAGCCGGAGCATAACAACAGCAGCTGGCAACTGGCGCACAGGTGCCTAACTATCCCGGCGGACCCCCATACACGCCAATGCAAGGGAAATGCTACCGTATTTTTTCTGGCAGCATTGACCCGCCGGGTGGCGGCGTCAGAACTATTCCCACGGCCAGTGGGCCAGAGGAAATGCTGCCGGATTTTTCTGGGAGCACTGACCCCCACGTGCGATGCGAGGAGGTGAGCGGCAGGCCGCGTCAGACACCTGCTGGCGACGACGCATGCGACAACGTCACCCAGGTACAATGACTGGCAGCAGCAACCTGCAACAACAGCATTAGCTTACAGCAGCAATGAGCGGTGGCAATAGCAGCTTGCAGCAGCTCTGCACACCAGCAGCAACTGGCAGCAGCAGTAGCTCGCAACAGCAGCAGTAGCTCCAGTAGCAACGGAAGTGAGCAGCAACAGCAACAGCGAGCAACAATAGCAACCGGCTATAGCAGCAGCAACAACGAGCAGCAGCCAACAGGAGCAAGCTGCAACTTTTGCAACAGGAGCCAATAGTAGCAGCAGTAGCTGTAGCTGCTCGCAGCCCGCTACACTCTGCAAGCAGCGAGCTACAAACAACAAGCTCGCTGCTTGCTGCGAACAACGAACAGCATGCAGCGAGAAGCGAGCTCGCTGCACACAGCGAGCAGCGAGCTCGCTGTGACAAAAGAAGAAAAAAAAGGAAACACATAAAAAATATCCCACCGCACAAGTGGCCTTACAACGGCTGTAGCCACCGCGATAGTTGCTGCAGCAGCCACAACACCACGTACTAACATAGCACTAGCAGTAGTAGCTTAGCAACAGCAGAAGTAGCAGCAGCTACTGCTGCAACAGCAGCCGCAGCAGCAGCATCATCAACAGCAACAGTTACTGGAGTAGTAGTAGTAGCCACTGCTGCACCAACAGCCGCACCAGCAGCAGCAACTGCAACAACAGTAACTAAAATAGAAACAACTGATATCCTGTAGCTAACACAGCAGCGGCTCCTGCAACAGACGCTATTGACGTCTGCAGTCCTCAACTAACGTCACTACTGACATCATTACTGACGTCATTAACAAGAAAGAGGAAGATAACATATAGTTGCAACCTTGCAGATAACACAGCAGCAGCTACTGCCGTCAGCCATCCTAAGCTAAATTCTTGCTGATGTCACTACTGACATCAGCACACACAAAAAAGGGCAACAAAACCCACCATGGCTAACAGCCCTAGTGGGGAGGGGTCCTCCTCTCTTGGGGGTACCCCCAGTCCCCCTTTCTTGTAGTAACTGTAGTAGCTATAGCAACTGCAACAGCAGCAACAACAACAGTAGCACCAGCAGTCCAAAAGATCTGTCGCCGGTGCTTTCGACCCTCTAGCCACCATTCAACAACATCTTGCCATACTGACGCAACAACTTGCAGCACTGCCGCCGTTGGCATCATAGACTCACACCAGTGCCTTGCCGCCTTTCCTTCCTCCTGGGCACACTAGCCCCGCTATGTCTGCTGCCACGCATTACCTGGCGCGGCAATAGACCCAGCACCAGCGGCAGATGGTGATTTCAGTCCTTGGCCCCACTCTGGGTGCCGGTAGTAGGCCACTTTGAGACCCCGCCCCCGCAACTTCAGGCTGACGAGAAGATCCGGAGCTGTGAACTCATTTCTCGCATTTGGGTACAGGGTGAGGGCTTGTGGGCATACTACACTCTTCCATACGACTCTACCCAAGCCGACCAGCTGTATGACGCTGGTCGTGCCGTTCGCGCCCTTGTCCCAGTCGCTCCTCCGGCATCACGCCTAGCCTTAGAGCCCTTCCTCGGTGACTTCACCACTGGCGGGACCCCAAACCTTGTAACCGCATGCCACGTCCTCACCCATCTTCATCGCCTATCCAGCAACGTTAAGACCAGCCGTCTGGTGCGGAAGTTCAACTCCCTGCACACTGGGGAGACCGAGACGGTCACCTCTTACTGGCAACGAGCTAAGGATATCCTCCGTCGCCTAAGCACCTCTGCTCCACCCTCTCCGGCCGCGCTCCTCACCATCAAGTGCAATACCATCGACGCGTAAGCCGACAGTTTTGCCCACTACACCCAGGATGTCCTTTCCACCATGGCGGCCCAGGGCACCCTTATGCCCTTCGCATACGAGCTCTTTCTCAGGATTGAGGAAGCTCGTCTAGAGTCCTACATCCAGCGCACAGAGGCCCTCGCCCCCCTTGCTCTCGCCTCTGTGGCCGTCGCTTCCCCCGTAGAAACTACATCCACCAGCTCCTCGTCGTCAGCAAAGAAGAAGCACAGGGGAAAAAAGGGCAAGGGCCTACAACAGCAGCAGCAACAGCCGACAGGGTCCAGTGGTGGTGGCTCGGTCTGCCACAACTGTGGCCAGCCAGGACATGGATGGTACACGTGCTCGTTATCGACAGACTAGGCGTGTGTCATCGCCACCATTCGCCGTCGGCGTGAGTACCGTCTCGCATCTCCTTTCGTAGCTGTTGCCGGCCCTGATGCCTCCATCCCGTCGAGCAACTCCACTCCCCCGGTAGCCACACTGGTCCCGCAGTCGCCAGCTCCGCAAGAGCACCATCCGCAGTCGTCGGCTCAAGCTCATCGGTGTCTCTCCCGTCGCGAGGGGGAGTGGTAAGTCCGTCCCCCGTCCTGCCGCTTCCGGGCGGAACATCACATGGTCCCTCCGAGTTGGTAGCGCCAGCCGCGTCCACTGGCTCCCCCGGGTCGGCAGCCCCAGTCGCGTCCGTTGGCCCCTTCGGGCCAATGGCCCCAGTTGTGTCCGCTGGCCCCTCCGGGCCAACGGCTCTAGTCACGTCCGCTGGCCCCTCCAGGCCAACAGCCCCAGTCGGTCCAATGGCCCCTCCGGGCCGGCAGCCCCAGTCACGTCCGCTGGCCCATCCGAGCCAGCAGCATCAGTCACGTTTGTTGGCTCCTCCAGGCCGACAGCAATAGTCGCGTCTGCTAGTCCCTCCACGCCAAAAAACCCGTTTGCATGCACCTGTCCCTCCAAGCCGGTAGCTCCAGTCGCGTCCGCTTGCCCCTCCGGGCCGGCAGCTCCAGTTGCGTCCGCTGGTCCCTCCGAGGTGGTAGCCCTTGTCGAGTCTACTCGCCCCTCTTCGCCGGCAGCCCTTTCCGCGTATGGTGGTCCTTCCGGGCCGGCAGAACCGTCCGTGTTTGCTGGTCCCTTCGTACCAGTAGCCCCGTCTTCCTCCGCCAGCACCTTGGACTCGATGCCATCTACTGCCTTATCGTGCTACATGCATAGCCTAGGCGGGAGCCTCTCACCCAAGCCCTTACTGAGTGCACAGACTGACACATCGTGCACTGTGGCACCTCGGCCCCCCATTGTCCCGCGTGTCTTTTCCACTCCTACGATAGTGAGTAGAGACCCAGGCACCAAGGCCCTCGGCCTAACCACTTCAGCCATCATTGCAGACCTCCATCCCGGTTCCATAATGGGCTACGCCATGCTCCATCAGGAGCATCACCATGCCGTCACAGCTGAACTCACACGCATCCCACCTGGAGCTTGAGATGCACATGGCCTCATAGTCTACTCCACGGCACGCCCGGAGGACCCAGCCACCCTGTGCCAGGCTTGAGCCTCCCCCGAGGCTGCACATTGGGATGCTACCACCGCCGACGAACTCGCTACTATCTAGCAACACCACGTGTATGACATCATCGATCTCTCTCCAGGTCGAAAGGCCATCGGTGCCAAATGGTTCTTCCGGTGCAAATAGAAGCCGGATGGGTTCTTGGAAAAGTGCAAGGCCCGCCTCACAGCCTAGGGGTCTGCTCAGGTCCCTGGGGTTGGTTACGACCGGATCTTTGCCCTAGTTGGCCGATTCTCCACTAGCCCGGAGCGATTCAACCTAGTTACCTTGCACTCGTGAGAGCTGCATGAGATGGACGTAAGCAACGCTTTCCTCCATGGCTCGCAAAAGGGTGAAAAGCTCTACATGGTACGGCCTCCAGGCTTCGACGACGGCACTAGGAAGGTCTGGCGGCTACGGAAGGCCCTCTATGGCTTGAAGCAGTCGCCTCCATACTGGAGCTAGGAGATTAGTCGCACGCTCCTCCGCGACGGCCTCCTGCGCAGTATTGCTGACCCCACATTTTTCATCACCCCACGAGGCCAGACCTTCGCCGCTCTCCTAGTCTACGTCGACAATCTCGTCATTGCGTGGCCAGACGTGGTTGCCATCCTGTGCGTCAAGGACCTGCTATACACCGCTGACCAGATGAAGGATCTCAGGTCTGCCCGAGTCTTCCTGGGCATGGAGCTCGAGCATTATAGCTCCCTGGGCATCTTGCACGTCCATCAGGCTGCCTATGTACAGGCTCTTTCCACTCGCATGCCGAGAACCTTCCTCTCGTTCCGAGCCCATCCTCACCCATGTCACCTGATGGCCAGGTGAAGCTGAAGAACTCTTACCCAGCCATTGTGGGGGAGCCAGTTCACGTGACCACGTATCTGCGAGTCATCAGGTCAGTGATGTTCTTGGCAACGACGACGTGCCTAGACATCGTGTTCGCCGTCAACCTCCTGGCTCAGTTCTCTCACGAGCCGTGTAACCTCCACTTCCAGGCCACGATCCGAGTACTCCGCTATGTCGTCTCGAGTCCACGGTGAGGTCTCATGTTCCACCGACAGCCATCTGTTGTCGCGGTGGACTACATCGACAGTGACTGGGCTGGCAATCCGGACGGTGAGAGCCAAACAAGCTGGATCTTTTGGATTGGTGGCACGGCTGTGTCTTGGCGTAGTGGAAAGTAAGGGTGCATTGAACGCAGCACTGTTGATGCTGAGTGCAACCCTTGGCCCTTGGCTCAGGCTCATGTGAGAACGTGTGGTTGCGTTGTCTATTGTCCAAGTTGCGTCAGTCCATCACATTCAGCACGTTACATTGTGACGACGAGAGTGCCATGGCCATCGCCGACAATATGGCATGTATCACACACGCACAAAGGAGTTGAGTATCACTATGTGCGTTCGTTGTTACATGACAGTAGCTTCAGCATTGTGTGGGTTGAGACAGCACGGCAGCTGGCTGACTTCTTGACCAAGGCACTAAAGCGCGACTCATTCAAGAAGGCTGTGAATTTGGTCGGTGTGCATCCGTGAGTTGCATTCTTTGTCCTGGCTTACATCTCTGTATGTCCTGGGGAGTCTGTCTGTTGAATGTGTCGCTGCCAACCCATGTGGACTGCGCCTATGAGTCATGGAGGAATGTTGGTCTTTTCGCATCTCTCATTGTGCTCTGTTGTGTTGTCCCGGCTTGTGTACATCAGCGTGCACATAACTGACAGCGACACTCGACGCTGCTGGAGTGTCGTCCGGTGGGGCCGACGCACGCTGAGGCCTACACGTAGCTTGCTGGAGCCTCCTCACTACGGCGACGTGATAAGCTCCATCGGCAGGCCTCCTCGGCGGTCTGGCCGCCGGCGGTCAGTGCAACTGCAGACGCTGTCTGCATGCGTCCAGTGCTAGATGTGACTATGCTGTTGCGTCTACAGCGTCATGCTCTGCTTAGGGTCCAAGTCTTATGTTAGCGTGGCATTGTTTGGCACCATGGATTATCATAGGCACTGCCTGGGTTCGGGCAGCCATAACTCCTCGTTGCTGTTTTTCTAGCTATTTTCGGTCGCACGACTGCGTTCGCAATATCGGTATGATGGTATGGTCTAGTTTTCAGGCAAAACGGACAACGCCCGAGTTTTGGGCTGTCGGCCATCTGGCAGGGCTCACTGAGAAAACCCTCCCTACCAGAAACTAGGTCTATTTTCAGATTGGCTGGTTAGCTGAGTAACAAGCTCTACAGAGCTGGGGGGGGGGAGGGGGGGCTAGAACTTGGAGGGGTCTCCCATTGTTGTTCATTCTTCATTCCTAATCAGTCACGTTTAGTTTTCAGCTGCTTTCTGGCGCTAACACTGGCGCGCGCACTTCTGAGTAACAAACCCAGAGCACTCAGACTTTGACTCTATAGCGGCAGACAGAGGGGCCAGCAGACTAAGCAGCGAGCATGGAAGCCCGCACGCTATATCAACAATGCTAGTGCCCCAACCTGCGCTTTAGCAGTTTCTAGCTCAGAATTCCCTGGTGCCAATAGTGTCACACTAATATGAGACTTGGACCCTAAGTAGAGCATGCCGCTGGAGACGCAATGGTATAGTAAGATCCAGCGCCGACGGATGTAGAGAGCATCAACCGTGGTAGTGACCGCTGGCTGCCTGACCGCCAAGGAGGCCTGCCGATAGAGCTGAGCACATCGCCGGAGGGGGGAGGCTCCAGCGAACAGCGTATAGGCCTCAGCTTGTGTCGGCTCCACTGGACGACACTCTTGCACCGTTGAGTCTCGCCGTCAGTCATCTGCATGCAGATGTACACAAGCCGGGAGGACACAACAGAGCACAATGAGAGATGCAAAAAAACCAACACTCCCCCATGACTCACACGCGTAGTGCACATGGACGGGTAGCGACACATTTGACAGACATAAACCCCTAGGACACACAGAGACACAGGCTGGGACAAAGAGTGCAACTCATGGCCTTCTTGAATGAGTCGCGCTTCAGTGCCTTGGTCAAGAAGTCAGCTACCGTGTTGTCTCAACCCACTCAATGTTGACGTTGCCGTCATACAGCACAGAACGCACATAGTGATACTCAACATTGATGTGCTTTGTGGGTGTGTGATGCACGCCATCATTGTTGGCGATGGCCATGGCACTCTTATTGTCACAATGCAACGTGATGGATACAACAGACTGACGCAACTCGGAAAACAAACGACACAACCACACGCTCTAACATGTGCCTGAGCCAAGGGTTACGTACTGCGTGTAATGCACCCTTGCTTGCCATGGCGCCAGGACACAGTCGTGCCGCCAATGACAAAGATCCAGCCTGTGCGGCTCTTACCGTCTTGACTGTCAACCAAGTCATTGTCGGTGTAGTCCAACGTGACAACAGACGACTGTCGACAGAACATGAGACCTCGCCGTGGAGTCAGGACGACATAGAGCAGTACTCGGATTGCGGCGTGGAAATGGAGGAGATGCGGCTCCTAAGAGAACTGAGCCAGGAGGTTGACGGAAAACGCGATGTCTGGGCGCGTCATCGTCGCCAGGAACATCAGTGACCTAATGACTTGCAGATACGTGGTCACGTCAACTGGCGGTTGACGTGACCACATATCTGCACAACGGTTGGGTCACAGTTCTTTGGCTTCACTTGGCCATCAGGTGACATATGTGAGGATGCACTCGGCACGAGGACAGGTCCTCGGCGTACCGAGTGGAATGGGTCTGTACATAGGCCGCCTGACGGACATACAAGATTCCCTGGGAGCGGTCATGCGCGTCGTTGAGTCCCGCGATGCCTTGTTCTTTGAGTCCGTGTTTCTCCGTGACCTCGATCGTCACTCGTCCGCTGCCTCCCTGCTTCCGCTCTCTCGGTTGCGGGGGGAGGTCGGCCCGGCAGTCCCGTCTGCCCCTGCCGTCTCTGCTGTTGTCTCGTCTCAGCAGCCTTCACCCTCGGAGCGTTCTCCAACGGCCGGCACTGTGACTCCACCATCCTCTGACGCCCCCCCGTCGGTGTCGTCTAGCTCGCTTGGAGCTTCGTCATCCCCTGTGGTGTCCTCATCTGAGTCCCCATCTGCTGAGTCCATCTCTCCCGCACATTCCGCTGCGTCCCCATCCAGTCCACTCAGTGCTCCTCCACGCCCTGCCCCCATCGAACCTTTTGTTCGTGGCAGCCGCCTGCGTGCGCTTCCCTCTCGCTCCTCTGGTGCTGCAGCATCCTCTGTTCAACCTTCGCAGACCTCGTCTGGACAGCTCCTAGCGATGCCTACTGGTATGGACGCCCTGGGCCTAGCCACAGGAGTTGTGCATCCCAACTCTGTCCTTGGGTAAACACTGCTCACATCCGAGCACGAGCGTGCGCTCGAGACCGCCATCCTTGGGAGCATTGCCGAGTGCAATGCAACGGTTGTCGCCCCGCCGCCATCGCCTGACCCGACCACTGTTCGCCAGGCACTGGTAGCACCCGACTCCCAGCAGTGGGAGGCTGCCATGCGGGACGAGCTGAGAGCCCTGGATGACCACGCCGTATACGAGCTGGTCGATCTCCCACCAGGCCGCAAGGCGATCGATGCCCGTTGGGTCTTCCGTCGTAAGTACAAGCCTAACGGCGAGCTCGACAAGTACAAGGCCCGACTTACGGCAAAGGGGTTTTCTCAAGTCCCAGGCGTTGACTTTGACGAGACTTTTGCTCTCGTCGGACGCTACACCACAGCTCGAGCCCTCCTGAGCCTTGTCGCACACCACGACTGGGAGCTCGAGCAGATGGATGTAAACAATGCCTTTCTGCACGGTCGGCTGGATGAGGAGATTTACATGGTGCAGCCTCCAGGGTTCTCTGACGGCACCAATCGAGTTTGGAGACTGCGAAAGGCCCTCTATGGCCTCAAGCAGTCACCATGGTGCTGGAACCAGGAGATCACCTCCACCCTGGAGAAGGGGGGATATCGCCGGAGCACGGTGAATCCCTCCCTCTTTGTCACTCCACGGTCGGCGCCCTTTGCTGCCATCCTCGTGTACGTCGATGACCTGCTTATTGCGTCGCCGAGTCGCGAAGCTGTGTCAACTGTGAAGTCCCTGCTGCAGTCCACGTACAAGATGAAGGATTTGGGTCCAGCTCGCGTGTTTCTTGGTATGGAGCTTGAGTGTGACCGTACTCGTCCCGTTCTGCACGTCCACCAGGCCGCGTACGTCAGGAGCCTGGGGGAGCGCTTTGCCTCCCTGCTTGAGTCTATCCCCACTGCCTCAACACCGATGATGCCCGCCGGGCAGAGGTTGTTGAAAACTCTGGACGTGTCAAAACTGGGGGAGACGGTGGACGTGACCGACTACCTACGAGTCATGTCTCTCATGTACCTTGCCACCACCACCAGAGCAGACGTAGCCTTTGCTGTCAACTTCCTTGCGCAGTTCTCACAGTCGCCACGTGCACGGCACATGGAAGCTGCACTACGTGTTGTGCGATATGCGCTCTCCACTGCCCGAGTTGGTCTGTGTTACCGGGCGCAGCCGTCAGTGGTCGTTGATGGGTACACTGACAGTGATTGGGCGCATGACACGGATGCATGCAGTCCCACTGGCTATGTCTTCCTTGTTGGTGGGACTCCGATCTCCTAGAAGAGTGGCAAGCAAGGTTGTGTTGCACGCAGCTCCAGTGAGGCAGAGTATGTTGCCCTTGGTGCTGGAATCTGTGAAAGTATCTGGTTGTGTCCTTTGTTGCAGCAATTGCGTGTTCCCATTCGCTGCATCACCTTGCGTTGCGACAACCAAAGCACAAAGGCTATTGCTGAGCATGATGGCATGCATCACACTCGCACAAAGCATATCAATGTGGAACATCATTTTGTGCGTGAGCGTGTGGCTGCAGGCGATGTTCAGATTGTGTGGGTCGACACCCGACAGCAACGTGCAGACTTCCTCACAAAGGCACTTGGCAGCAATGTCTTCAAGGCAGCATTTCACGCTGTTGTTCTGTTGTGTCCTGGTGATCCTCCTGGTTGATCTGTTGTGCCAGTGCCTGTGTACAGTCTTGTGTCGTGTCACTTCTCGTGACGTTGGTGTAGTGCCTGTTGTGCCACTGTGCAAGTCGGCCGTGGGTCATGGGGGAGTGTTGGGTTTGTGTCAGTACCACACGGTGACCTCTGGCCTCATTACACACTCACCTCACAGACGCAGGTGACTAATTGGAGGGAGGCAACCCCTGCTGGCTGCTACGCCGTGGTGGCATGACTTCACAGCGAGTCTCACAGCCGGGCATCAGCCGGGCATCAAATCTCACGTGTCTCTGGCTGGCGTGCATTTGTGCACACACATTTGCGTCGGGTTCACACTCTAGCCTGTTCTTTGGCATGCCTTCCCTCTAGTGACCTAGTTGACAGGTTGCAACTTTTAGTGGGTAGTCTAGTTCAATTCAGTGAACTTGGGAGAGAGCGTGCGAGATCGAGCTCGCTGCTCGCTCGCTCGCTCCCCCTCCACCCGACGGCTACCACTTCGTTGCTTGTTACCCGTCGTGTGTGTTTTTGCTTCTCACTCACGTACTTCGAAACTTCCACGTTAACACCGTCGCTTGCTTGGTGTCTTCCTAGCATGCCCCAGCTGCTGCTTACTTGTCTAGCGCATCAGTCTAGCGTGAAAACATCCACGTTCCGCGTGCAGTCAACGAGGGCTTGCGTACTGGCGTGGCAGCCTTCATGTATCGGAGCGCCGTCCGATGTATGGAGTGCCTCCTGGACGACACCCTTTGCCGTCCGGAAGGGGTGGGCGAGTTGCGCAGCGAGCTCCGAGCTTGCTTCGCAGGTCGCCTGTGCGACTTCGGTCTTCGTCTTTTGACATTTGAAGACTTAACAGCCGAATTTCTGGGGACACACCAAGGAGATGAACGCCAGTTTGACAAGTACAAAACACCAAAATATCTCCTGTAGCCCTTGGACAAACAGGTCCAAAATTATGTGGCCATCAATCATAGTCGAATTTGGCTGTCACTAACTTGGGTTCTAGAGTATAGGCGAATATGAAAGACAGTATGGTAGGTGTGTTTAGTTCATTGCAAGGAGAAGCCCTTTCAAAATGGTATGCCGAACTTACCCAATAGAATGCTTCCGCAATTGATTCCCTTACGACCTCAGGAAGTGCGGAGGGGTATTGTCTTGGCAATTCAACTGCTTGCAATCAGCTAACACACCTTACAGATTGAACCTGCGGGCTCGTACTTCAACTGTGCGTTGGAGTATTACATCCACATATAATCAATGTGGATGGTTGCACCATCATGCAGGACTGGTCAAAGAAGCGGAATGTGCGACATGGAAAATGCAAGACCAAGGGAGGGCACATCTGCTGATGCAGTTTGCGTAACAAAGGTTCCAGCAGGTTCCACGCAATACAAACCAGTTGCAGTGGCTGTAGACGCATCGTGCGCGACAAAGTAGATTCCAGTTAAGCAGAGCTACCCACAGCTATCATTTGCCCTGAAGAATCTGTAGTGGGAACATCAGCAGCTGCATCCCCTTCTGGGTCTGCCTCACCCAAGCTTGGCCGTTGTGAAGGCTCTTGCTCGGCGTCCCCAGTCGTCGATTCTGTTGAAGCAACAGGCCCCAAGATGGCCCCTCCTGGCAGGGAAGCTGGATCCACTGTTGCCTCTGTTCCACTCGACGCAGCAGCTGCTCCACCCTCTGCCTCCCTCGCCACAGCTGCCTTGTCCTCCTCCTCGATAGCCTTAGCCACCGCCTCGGGGGTCAGTCCTGGTACTGCCTCCGACACCACCTGCCAAGTGTTCCCCCACGTCGAATCTTCCGGCACAGCAACCTCCTTTACAGCTGTGGAAGCAGCTTGTTCCGCTGCAGCAGCCTTTGCATCTCCATCACCAGACAGTGCAGCTTCTGCTGATGCTGCTTCCATCGCTTCTGCTTCTGGTTCAGGAGGGGAGGGTGCAGCTGGTGGCTGGAGAAAGCCGATCCGTGTTGCATCTTGCAACAGCTGGCTAAGCACTGCAGGCACCACCTCATCTCTCAGCTTGTCCCCTCCCCCTGCCCGCCACAGCACCTTTCCGTATTGAGCGGTTGACCACAACGCAGCAAGCCAGCAGCGGCCCGCCACAGCCCGCAAGGGCTCCGTCGGCGGGGACAACATTGTCTCTGACCCTCCTGACCGGAACGACCAGGAGGACGAGGAGGACGGGGACAGAAGGGACGATGAGGACAGGGACACTGACGACAAAGCAGCCGGCACCGCTGACGCCAATGCAGACCCAGAAAGTGTCGAAATAGTCGTCGGCCGGCACTGCACTGAGTCTAGGTACGGCATGGCGAGCCGCAGGAAGGCCAGGAGCACGTGTGCCTGCAGATGCAGTGCTGTGGACAGAGAGCGTTCCATCTTGGCTGCCGTTTCCGTGCTCTTGCTGCTGCGGTCCACCACATGCCCAGAAAACACGAGAAGGTCGCGAAGCAGGGGCTGCATGAGCCCACCGCTGCCTGCGTTGGCCCCCGCCGCACCCGCTTTGCTGCCTCCGCTGCTGCCGATGCTCAAGCTGGCACTGCTGCC
>SZWC01004765.1:52296-85950 GCA_023375785.1 Penium margaritaceum | reverse complement strand
TGAGTGAGTGAGTGAGTGAGTGAGTGAGTGAGTGAGTGAGTGAGTGAGTGAGTGAGTGAGTGAGTGAGTGAGTGAGTGAGTGCGTGCGTGCATGCGTGAGTGAGTGAGTGAGTGCGTGCGCGCGTGCGTGAGTGAGTGAGTGCGTGCGTGCGTGCGTGCATGTGTGCATTTACAAGTATCGTTCACTGTACAGTACTTTCAAGTAATCATAGACTCTGCCTGTATGATGTTCAGAACCTGACATTCTGACCCTCAATTCACAGCTCCCTCTGCGCTTCATTCAGAGACTCCAACGGCCTGCGTGTCACCCTGACAGGTTGCAGACTCCCCAAAGCACCATGGCGACCCCTTGGGCAACCGTGCAAGCCAGCAACACTCTCAAGCCCTCCGAGTCTTCCAAGCATTGGACATCGCAAGTTATTTGGCCCTCCAGGACTCTGTCTCGTACTCATATCACTCGCGCATATTGACATTTGCCAGCAATACTTGCAAGTGCCGAGTACTGACGCTCATCCCTATCTTCCTCACACACAGAGGCATGGCTTCACCACAGAACACTGCCACAAGATCCCACCATTCTGAGGAGGACTCCCTTTCCCACCCGACTGCCGCACTTCATGGCAGGTGCGAAGCTCAAAGCAGATTTCTATTTGGCAGGATATGTCTACTTTGCTGCCGGCCTTCTCCACAGGCGTGCGTAAAGCATGTCTGCGCAGGCAAGCTCACAGTCATGTCTAGCAAAGCAGCAGCCTACATGGCAAACTAGCCAGAGGATAGTGCATCCAACCACCCGCCATTGTGCAACCCATATCGTTCCCTGTACAACCCCCATGACACAACAAACTCCACCTCCCCCCCATCCCACCCCTCAACCCCCACTTTCTCCGTGTCAACGTGCACCATGAAACAGACTACTTGCAACCCCTACAAGAACAATGTTGCAAACAATTCTTCCGTTGTGCTTCACAGTCCTCGCTTTTCTTCCTGTCCTCCAGAATCCTCTCCTTTCTTCAAGCTTCTCTCTGCAGGCAGAGAGCCTGCCAGTCCCTTGACCCAAACCCAGCGATCCCAGTGAAACATGTACCAGCATTGCTTGTGCCCGGGGTTGCAAGTCCACATCTGGTGTACGTCAACCTGTTCCCAGCCTGGAGCCGACATCACATTCACACTCACCCACCTCATCATCGCCACTTGCGAGCTTCCCTTCCTCCTGGTCGCTCTCCCTCCCTTGCGCTAGAAGAGACTCCCCCTGAACCTCCTCCGTCTCCCCGCCTGGATGCAGGCCTTTCTTCTTCCCCTTCTTTCCTCCTCCACCATCCTCCTGAGACTCACCAGCAACTCCATCCCTCATCCACGCGTCCACCACCACCTCCTCCTCCTCTTCCACCGCCACGCCCCCCTCCCCATCTCCCTCGGCCTCCCCCTCCTCCTCCACCTCCCTCCCCAGCCCCGCAGCGATGAGCGCGGGCAGGCGCGAAAAGATGGCGCGCATCATGTCACGCATCGTCTGCGCGGCGGCGCGCTGCAGGAGCTCCGCGCCCGACCCGGTGGACTGGTGCAGCACACGGAAGGCGGTGTTCACCGCAGTGCACACGCCGCGGTCCGACAGCAGCGGCGCCGCAGCGCAGCCGTGCAGCGTCACTAGCAGCACCTGCAGGATGCGCAGCAGCACCAGCTCCTCCGAAGCCGGGTCCCTGGAGTCAAACCTGTGCCGGGTGAGCCCAACACGGGGATTTGGGGGGGGGGGGGGGGTAGACAAATTCACTTCCCAGGGCCATGCTGTCAGAAGATGAGGTATGAGCATTCACACCTGTGCGCGTGCATTGCTGCTACTGGCAGGTCTTCCTTGGCTGCGACTCAGATATCCAGCAGGACCCGACAAAGAGGGTCTTGCTAGGATGGACCGACAGCCGTGGCGTGTACAGCACATGGTGCGGTGCCCTGGAGATGCGCTGACCCAGTGTACTGAATAACCAGCACGGCAAACAACAGCAGCTCACAGACTCGCCGTAATGGACAGTGAATTCTCCTGCTCCTTTTCCTCCTCACCCACTAGAACGCCCAGGCGTGCGACCAGCAGGAACCTGCAAGCAGTGCATACCATAGGTGCTCCTGCATCAGCAGCGAAGCAGCTGGTGCCCATCTCGCCACCATGGTCCTGTGACTGTCGCTGCTGCGGCTTCCTTCGCCTGGCCCCACGAAAACATGCAGCACTTCAACAAACCAAGCAGACCGATGATCCTCAGGCGCCCCACCCAGGCACCCATACGGACACCCACACACACGCACCCAGACCCACGCAACCACCCACAGGTACCAGCTCCATGACACCAACCCACCCGCGCACCCACCTGCAGGAAGTGACGGAGTCAACGAGCGTGTGCACGGCCTCGGCAGCGCCGACAGTCGCGGTGGAGAAGAAGCCCGCGCTCAGGATCGTGTGCACGCTTAGAAGGCACGCGGCAGTCACCGCTGCACCCACCCGCGGGGACCGGATGGCGTCCAGAAAGGGCGCGAGATACACCAGGGGCTCCACACGGTCCCAGTCCGTCCACGCAAACATCCTCGACCGCACCATCCGCAGCTCAGCAGCCAGCGCCTCCTCGGTGCCCTCCTCGTCGTCCTCCTCTTCNAGCCGCGCGGGAGGGAGAAGGAGGGTGGTATACCACGGCAGAAGCAGCGGTTGCGGCGGCCATGGTGTTGGCGCTCATGGGAGCGGGCTCGGCGGCTGGGGAGATGTCGAGGGCAGGTAAGGGAAGGCTGGGGATCGGAGGAGGCGGGCCTGGGGGAGGCGTTGGCATTGGAGAGACAGAAGCTGCTGCGGCGGTTGCAGCGGCAGCTTCTGCGGCCTGCTGCTGCGTACCTGGAGTGACTGGCGATAGTAGGTCCAGCTGCTGCTGCTGATTTTGCTGCTGAATGCGGATCTGAGCGCCCGGCGTGTGGGGCGATTCCAAAGGGCCAACGAGTGCTCCTGGCGGCTGCTCCTGCTGCTGCATTTTGACCGAATGTGGGCGGAGGCTGCTGCGTAACGCCTGCTGCGGCCGCTTCCAAACTTACCGCTGCCTGCAGATCCCAGATCTGAGCGATCGAGAGTATAGAGGAAAGCGTCTATCTTCGCCCGCCACAGTAAATAGACGGCCTCTTCGGGAGTACAAGTCGCATCCCGCTTACCTTTGCCTAGAGAAACGGATCGAAGGAATCCTTGAGTCAAGCGTCAGCCGGACGAGTCTTCTCGGACAGAAGAGTTCGAAGCCACTGGTGGTGTCGACAGGAAAGCTGTCGACTCGTGAGCGATCCCCAATGCTTCGCAACGGCGGAGGCGGTTTCCTCTTAGTGCATTTCTGAAGTCTTCACGCCCGCAACACACAGAACAGGCCAACGCCCGCGAGCAGGAGGTGCGGGACGAGGCGAGGTCGGCTTGGGACTTGCAGGAGCGACCAGTGACAGAGACAGAAGCAGCACGGGACTTGAGCTCCGTTGGGTCCTCAGCCTCAGTGAAGAGGTTGGTGAGAGCGATGAGGGAGGCCACCGGAGACGTGATGAGGGCCGTCCGCACGGCGACGGATCTCCCGTGCAGTGGGAGACGGGGCGGCGGCCTGCCTTGTGCAATCGCCTACCCGAAGCATGTTGCGAAGCGCTGTGGTCACACCAGATGTCCTTTCAGGAACTGCATCTTTCTGATCGATCAAACGGCGACCTCATTCTGTTAGGTAACAGCTTGCACTGGGTTTGGATATCTTTCAGTCCCTTTTACATCATTGAAACGAAAAAACAGGAATGTTTTCTTTGTGGACATCAAGCGGAGCACGGCTCGCATGGCAGTTGGGTGGTAAGGTGGCTGCTCCTGTCACTGTTTCGCCGCAGTAGGGACAACGGCTGGGCTTCTGGGCTTGCTGCCCTTGCTGTTGAAACAGGTGGAACTCGGGACTCGTTAGGGTAAATTAGCGTTCTAATTCTGGAGCACTAAACACTTACGGACCTACAATTTAATTTGTTTGAAGGCGAACTCGACGTCAGCCGTCAATTGGCTCAGAAGATGTTCAACAAAAGTTTGACCGCGGACATCGATAAATGGAGGGAAGGACTGAAGATCCCGATTGAGAAGCGGACATGGACTCAAACGACTACATATATCTACTGGGCAGAACGGCCCCTTACTAAGCCCGCCTCTCCAACGACGTTTTACTGAACTCCGTCAACCGACAGACATGCATCGACCGTCCAGTCGACCGGTGGATGCACACATAGCGGCAGCGATCGATCACCGTCAGATTAAAGAGAAGCTCACAAGGACTGCCACGATTGTCCTTTGAAACACCGACAAAGACATTCACCGATCGCATTCATTCCGCCAGCAGTTCCGTCTTTTGGCGTGCGGTGTTCACGAAACCATTCCGCCCTATCTTCACAGGGCGGAAGAACGACAAATGGGCCTAAGAGTTCTTGAATCCACAATTAGGTCCCAGAGATGAGTAACTAACTTCAGGTGTACAGCAAGCCAAACTTAGGTAATTCACAGGGATTATGTTCCACCGACTGGAACGTGGAAGATTCCAAAATAACGATCATGGTAGGCATCGAACATGATATTCGAAGCAAAAAAACTTCCAAATAATTTTGAAGATTTGATCATTTCAATTTAGCAGTACTTGTACTTCCATGATAAGCATCGAACTTGTGGAGCACATGCATACTAGAACGAGAATCACAATCAGTCATATGTTTTGTCTTTGGTGCTGGCGCCAAGCGACGCATGTGACCTCGCATTGTGAGTGGCCGCTTCGAGAAACTCCGCTAAGAAGTGGAGGGGTTTCGATGATGTTGAGGCGCGGGTTTATGACAGTCTACCACCGTCGAGAAGTCCACTGAAAAGCACAAAAAAATCTATTCAATTGGTGATACTTCTGTCAACCCTTTTGAAAAGTGGTTAAATGTGTCAACATCTTTGGAAGCAAAACACCGTAGGTCGAGGCAAGTGACCAAAATTCCCTCGACTGGTCTGAGAAGATGCGTCGAAGCTTCCTAGCGATACAGCCGCAGCCTAGGCGTCAGTGCCTGGTCAGATGGTGATAACAGTCACAAGTCGTGCACACACCAGCAAGGGTCTGGCTAGGAGACACAAGGCGACATGTCAGTAATGCTTCAATAGCATTTGCACAGAGAAATGACAAATGACAGGTCCATGGCATAAGTACCTGCCGCGGCGCACGGCGGGTGTCGCACGCGGCAGTGCAAGATCTGTCCTAAAACCGGCCCAAAACCACTGTTCTGGCCGTAACTCTACGCAGACATATCACAACTCTACGTCGTCTGAACCTAGACGTGCAAAACTAAAAGCCGGACACTACGACTGGTCACATGCATGCATCCGGCATCAAGCGATGGACACACAATACAAAAACATGCAAATTGGCCCCACAGCCAGTCCACCGGTAAACTCATGTGTACTGCACAAAAACTGCAGGAGGTCCCAAGTAGCATCAAGAGCTCTAGAACGGTCCGTTCTACCAGAGCTCGTACGGTGTGACGTGGTCCGGAAGAGGACCGTGCAGGAGGCGGTTCCAGACCCAAGTGATGTACGCAAAACCTTCAAAAGCGAAGGACTCCGGAAGACTGCATCAAACCGCATGGCGCGAACCGCATCCTCCATGGTGCGGTTCCAGCGCTCAGAAACACCGTTATGCTGAGGAGTAGTAGGAGCAGAGACCCCGTGAAAAATTCCGTGCTTGGTGAAGAAGGTGTCCATCTCGCCAAGGAACTCGCCGCCACGATCCGAGTGGACGGTGTGCAGCGTGTGGCGAGACTGACGCTCAGCCATCACTAGCTAGAGACAAACCACGAGAGTGGCGTCACTCTTCTGGCGTAGGATGTAGACGTACCGTATCCGGGTGAAGTCATCAGTCAGGGTCAGGACGTAACACTAGTGACAAAACCACAAGCATAGGAGGAGGGGGAGCAAGGACCACAAGTCTGAGAGACACAATACAGGTCATCCACAATAGAGGCACAAAGGACAACGTTACGACTATCAAGAGCAGTCACAGTCCTGAACTCTACAGTGTGCTCCAGAGAGAGTCCCATCAGTGTGCAAGCACGTACAAAGAGCAAGTTGAGCTCAAGGTCAGGCACAAATAGCACCTTGGAAAGTTACAGGGGGCTAGACGGACCATCGAAACGGAAGGCCCCAACACCCTGGACTATCAAGGTCTGACCAGAGCCTGTGTGGACAAAACGAACAAATGCAACAGGGCCGAGAACAACAAAATCACAGCGACAACAGGTCATATGATGAGTGGCACCGGAGTCGATGATCAAAGTGCCACTGGGATCACGACTAGAGGATGTCACTGTACAACGAGCAACGGAACACTCGGCCTCGGACGGACGCTAGGCAGCATGTGGGGAGGAACGACAAAGGGCACAAAGGTGAGACTCATGAATCCAGTCCGTACAGTCAGGCCCATTGTCAACACATGCCGGCTGTGCCCTCCCACACGAGTCATCCGGAGCCACAAGAACAGACGAATAGACAGCCTGTGAACCACCCGGTTGTGAAAACACACTCGCACCTCCCTGAAAGCGAAGTGCCAGAAGGTGTTGAAGCTCGGCAATGGTGCAGTCACATGGGTCTGGATCGCCTTTGGTCGCCGGTGGTAAAGCGGGAACTGCTACGGTCGTGGTCGCCGCGCGCTCGAAGGTTGTGCTGCTCGACGTAGACCGTAGAGTGTGTGCACCCTAGAGTCCGCGAGTAATCCGCGCCCAGTGAAGCGGCTGCTGGCACTCGGTGTAGTGATGGGCGCCTCCACAGTTGTAGTAGTGAACAGAGCATCCATTGCTACTGCCTGATGACGGTTACTGCTGCGACTGTTGCTGGCCCGAGCCACGCCTCCGTCGTCCCTTCTTCCCTTGTGTTGCTGCTACGAAACCCTGTGTTTGAGTCGGTATAATCAGGGCAGAAGGGGAGGAGGAGGACGAGACAGACGATGGAGAAGGAGTCTGTAAGAGGGGCGTCGGAGGTGATGCAACGACTGTTGCAGCAATGGAGGTCTCTTGATGAGCCATGCCTGCCTCACGAGCGGAATTCACCTTGAGGAAGAGCTGGTGCGCCCACGGAAGGAGCTCTAATGAGGCTAAAAAAGGCTAGAGTACGACATCGCTATACCGTGTGAAGATGTCTGTGTGCCCAAGGCGAACACCGAGCATGATCGTGCGGATCGCCCACAACTGTGTGCCTCCTGAGGTCCCAAGGCGCGTGTAAATGTGCATGGTGCATTGCTAGTAGTTGGATGCAGGCTCGGTAGGCCCCTGGCAAAGGGAGTGGATGGCACGGATGTGCGCGGCGCGGGTGGCATGCGTCTTTGTAGCAAGCAGGAACAATGCTAGGTCCCAACCCCTGCGTGGATCTGCGCCGGTGCCTGTGCCTGCCTTGCCAAGGAATGAGCGGAAGTCGACGACAGTCTCGAGTGGCATGGCGTAGAGAAGTCCGCGCATCTTCCTAGCCACTGTCAGCACCTGAGCTTGGTCTGTAGTCTCATACGGACTGTGGTAGTAGGGCCACACGCCCTCTAATGTGGCCCAGACCTGAAAGAGGATCTCACAATAGTCAAAGCCGTCCTCGCTGACATATCGTGGGGGCGATGTCTCGAAGTCCATGGGTTTCCGCTATGTAGGGAGAGCAACCACAAGCAGAGAAGGACGAGGGAAGGGAAAGACGCCGGGAAGAGGGAAGTCGCTGGGGTGGAGATCAGGTGACGATCGAATCTCTGGAAAATGAGATGTGTGTGGGGGCTGAGAGCTCGTGTGAAGGTGGCAGATACAGTCCTAAAGTACACGAATCTCGGACTCCGGGGAGTCGCCCTCCATGCCTGGCATGTCTGGATCCTCGACCTAAGGATCAAGAGGTGGCGGGTTGGCTCTAGCTCCTGTCCCCGGTGCTGGAGCTGACTATTGTGTAGAGGGTGCGACCCCGGTCGCTCCCTCCAAATTCTGTCGTGGAGTCGTGGAATGTCCTCAAAGAAGCTCGGTATGTGTACAGATGGCATCAGTTTGCTCCTGCTGGAGGCTACGCATCTCGTCCTGCTGGCTTCGTAGGTCCTCAACCGTTGGAGGTCCGAGTAGCATCAAGAGCTCTGGAACGGTCGTCAGTTATCTTCAGGATGGTAGTCCGCCACCAGATGACGCACCGGTGCCTCCAGGGTCCGCATCAAGGATCTACACGAGTATGGACACGGCCGAGTGGTCAAAGTAAACTGTACAAGTCTACAGGAACGTCACAAATTGCAACACGGTCAGTGTGAAAATCATGGGATAGACTCGCGGTGGGCCATGAAAATAAATGCCCAATCACGACATTTTGGGACTCATGTACATCTAGGACGTAAGACTTTTCACCTTTTACGCTCTTTTAGTCGCAATGTCTTGGCGCGTTAGCACACGTAGGCCAATGATGCCAACAACCAATGAGGGAATGAGAGAAATATCCAAGCATCATGTCGTGTTGGAGATCATATTGTGTTGAACATAACGTGACAGGCGATGCTTGAATTGGTGGAGAGACAGTGTAGCAGAATGGCCGATCTGGCCCTCCTCCTCACTGAAGTGAGGGGTGGTTGCACACCACCCCTCACGTCAGAGAGGACTGGCCGACGGCCAGCACTTTGCTGGCCGTCGGCCAGCTGGCTGCCGGCCAGTCGGGCGGCCGGCGGCTGGCAAAGTAACCGACCTGCCACCGGCTTGCCAGCTGCCAACCGCCGATCACGACCTTAGCCCGATCGGCGGCTGAGGGACCGTGAGGGCCTCGAGGGTGAGGCCTCGTTGCCTAGTTGCCTCGCCACCGCTCGCCCTCCTCGCAAGCTAGGAAGCGAGGACGAGGGAGGGGGACGAGGGAGGAGAGACAAGAGAGGTAAGAGAGCTCTGGCGTGAAATTGCCAGCGTGCATCGCACAAAACGATTTCACGCGACATTGTCAAAAATGTAAATCGATGATCGTTTGCGGCAAAATTGAACATGTATCAACGGAATAACTCATGCAAACGCACGAGTTTGAGGTAAAAACCCTGGTTTGGGTCCCAAACCAGGGATAAGGATAAAAATGAAAATGAACCTCAGGAGACTCGAGATGTTCGAGTTTCCCTACTCTTGGTCGTTGATAACAATTGCTCATCAGTTATGCGAGGGAGGAAAAAAAACCTGACGCAGACTGAGAACGCTCTTCTACGAGCTCAGACGACGACTTCAGAGTAGGAGTTGGAGGTTCCGGCCCGTTACAGTGGTTCTCAGAGCTAGACGACCCCTGCAACCAAGGATTAGACGTAAACGGCCGCTACGTTGTATGTAAAACGCCGCTAGCAGCAACAAGCAGTAACAAAAATGCCTAAAGTGATTATGTCATGTACACTTCACGGATTGAGGTGACATAAAGTGCGTTGGAGAGCTGGAGAGGAGCTCTTCTTGGTGGAGTCTCTTCCTTCCAGTCCTTCCTCACTTCAAGGGGGCTAGGAGGATTTCTGTGGGATGAGGTGGGGAGTTCCCACCCCCAAAAACCACCAAATCTTGGTGGAGTCTCTTCCTTCCAGTCCTTCCTCACTTCAAAATCCCTTCAACCAAATATATGGGAAGCACCTCTTTCCAAGACCAAAGGCTCTCACAACGTGAGAAGTCAAGAAAAAAGAAGGAAAAGGAGGCCCAAGGATTTTTTTTGTTGGAGGCCGCTTGTAGCAAGAAGGCCGGTTCGGCCCTCCCTCCTTGCTAAAGTGAGGGGTGGTTGCGCACCACCCCTCGCGTCAGTGAGGGCTGGCTGACGGCCGCACTTCGCTGGTCGCCGGCAAGCTGCCTGGTGACGAGATGGCAAGTGCCAGATCGTCCAAGACCAGCAAGGGCAAGGTGGTGATGGCCTCACGACACGCCCTTGGCGGACTCCAAGGTTTTGGAGCCGCCGCCGCGAGTACGATTTCCAAACCAAAGGCAACCTTACCGCTGACGGCAACCGGCGCCAACCGCGGCAACATAAACAAGCATGCGGAAGCCGGAAAAATGATCAACGAGCACATCGAGGCAATGTGAGCAACCCCTAGACGACGGATGACGCGCTCAAGGAAGACCACCCGGGAGTGGATCCCGATGAAGAGTACGTTGCCGACGATGGGAAAGGCAACAAGAATTGCGATCATTGCCATTATCGTGCCGTGAACTCGAGCCGATCGCTTGAGAAGGGCAAGATGCTTGCCGGATTGCCACAAGCTATTGACAGCAACGAGGCTGGCGAGAGCAGCAAAGGCGCCGAAAGCTCCATGGGGGAAGCTCCCGCGAGAATGAGCCAAACGACGTCACCATGGAGGCAATTTGCGATGACCGCCGCAGGCTTAATGAGTTTGCTGATGAGGTGGCAGGCCGACTCAAGATTACTACCGACAGTGGAGGTGCGCCACCACTTTGAGGAGTGGGGACAGACCCCCTTCGATGTGGCCATAGTGGGGCAGACCAGTGCCCAGTTGAGCGTTATCGCTGACGTCAGCCTCCTTCGGAATGTGAGAGTCCTTGAGGTGTGTACGCAAACCGTACCATCCTACAGTGGGTAAAGGTGCACGGATAATGCGAGGCCCATGAGGTTATCATCTATGCTCTGACGACATCGGAGCTAAAGTTCGCATTCGCCATCTTGCTAGTCCACGTTGTGTAGAGCATCACGGACCTCGACCGTGATCGCTAGCCGCAATAGTTGGCCGCTGATGAGGCAAGCCGCCGATACAAAGACCTCGACAAGGCATTGCAGAGCATGATCCAGGTGCGGATGCTGCAGTAATTGTAGCACGCATCTCCTAGGTGCTGATGTCACTGCTGGTTGCACTGACTACTTGCCTACCTCGACAATTTCAAGGTCGGTCATGAACACGTCCTTCCATAGTGTGGAGATCTTTTGGAAAGACATGAAGCTGACCGACTAAATGAATTGCATGGAGTACCTTGTACGTGTCCACAAGACTCCACTGAGTTAATGGGGCAAAATTGCCATGACATGGCTTGAAGACAAGCTCTTTAAGTATGTGGTCAAGGATAGGGGTGCACAGATGCCACACCTCAAATGATAGCCCATGTCGTGAGAGGCCTTCTGTGCGATCATGCGTAAGAAGTGCACCCAGCGTGAGGAGGCGCAACGCACCTTCCACAAGATCAAGGACTTTATGCAGTTGGGGAGCTCGCTGGAAGCCTTCTTGAGCGAGTTCATCGCACTCATGGAGGAAGCTTTCTTGAACAAGTTCACTACACTCATGGAGGAAGTCGAGAGCTTCACTAAGGGCGATGGGACTCAGACCTTAAAAAAACAGAGTGCATGCTATCGGAGTACTTGCGTGACGGTCTTACCTTTGAGAAGCTGAAGGAAAAGACCACCACAACGGCAACAGACCATGCTTGGACAAGCTGGAGGGCGTTACGGGACTACATGAGTGAAGTGGATTCGGTGAACCCGAAGCACTACTCGGATGCACGGCTAAATGCGCGTGCACAACAAGGCCACAACATGGGCATGGACGCTGCGGGGGTTGGAGTAGGAGCCTGGCAGCTAGACGGGGCCAAGGGCAAGCAGCCCGAAAACCCTTTTGGCAAGAAGACTGGCGGACACAAGACCCCAAACCACAAGCGCTGGCAAAAATGACAAGCTACACGCGACGCCTGAGCGTCGTAACACAACCTTTTGCGACGGCATCTACCACAAATGCATGTAGCCGGGCCACTTTAGGGCTCAGTGTCCTGAGGTTGCAAGTGGTGGAAAAGAGGCCGCGCTGTTAGTCACAGCAATAGTACCTCGTGGGGATGTTGCAGCATGAGGCCACCGACAAGGCCATGGAGAGGGCTGCGTTTGTGGCAACAGACCCGGCCATGAAAGCGTGCAAGGCCGTGGTGCGGGTTTTTCCCACCCCTCGGTGATGTTAGTGGGGAACACTCAGGGGTAAAACTGGATCACAAGCATGGGTTCATGTTTTCAGACGAGGATGTTAGATAACTGGAGTTTTTTACAAGTTCAAACTACTATGTTGTTTTCTCCCCTCTTGTTTAACCTCATTCTATGCTAATCGCCATTGTCCACTAAACATTGCATCTTTGGATGAGATGCATGATTGAACATGCTTAGTGGTGGTGACACCAAGCAATGTGCAAGATTTGTTCCATGTAGTGATTGAAGTAAACAACCTCAAATCAGTGACCTCAATCACGTTTGCCATACCTGTGGTTGAAAATTTTGACAGAGTCAGATTTCAGGACTGGAAGGTGCTAGCCGAATTTACACATTCCCACAAGATGTGGACTCGAGTGGTGAAGCATGGGAGTTGCGGCTCCTGTCGTACCGATTCTGTGTTTAACACAGACTCGGTTTTCTGTTATCGAGCCTGTTCACTTGGAAGAGTGGAGATAACATGACGATGTAGTTCAAAGGATACCTAGCAGCTTCTCCCGTGAACGTACGTGCTGATTGTGGAAGAGATGACTCCTTTGTTAGCCTTGGCTCTACCGAACAGGTCGGCCTGAAGTACGCGCCATCAAATGGCGCAGTTGTCGGTGAAAACCGTACGGTACCCGTGATTGGTACTTGTAAATGAAAAAAACTTCATTGATGTTTCAAGGGTACACAGATAAGTTCACGTTGATGGTACTCAACCTTCTTGCCCCGCTTAACGTGGTGCTAGGTGATCCTTGGCTCTGTATAAACAAGGCTTTGAATCAAAGTGTTTCATCCTCCAAAAATGACACCGTCGTTTTACACTGATTCTGATTACAAAATGGTCACTGACCCGAATTAAAGTTCATGCCAGCTGGTCTGTGATGCACGTCACAAGACGGGGTGTCAAAACTTCTTAGCTCAGTTGCAGAAAGTGGAGGACAATGAGAAGGAAGACATGCTACAAGAGATCAAATCTCTATGGGCGGAGTGCTTGGATGTATTACAAGACCCACTGACTGGGCTTCCACTAGAAGGAGACATGGGACACACGATTCCGATGCAACTTAAGGCGACTCATTCAGACCCATGTATTTCCTTATTCTATCAAAAAGGCAAGAGGCCAAATGCCAAATCAAGAAGTACCCTGCAAAAGGATGGATCAAGTCTAGTAGCTTGCTGTACGGTGTGTGGATCCTTCTTGTAAACAAAAAGGACGGTGGTTTACGCATGTGTGCGGACTACCGGGCATTGAACAAGCTGAAAGTGAAAAATCGATTCCCCTTATCGTAGATTGAGGACCTGTTTGACAAACTACAAGGGGCAAAAGTGTTTTTGTCCTTGGATTTGTCTCAAGGGTACCAACCAAGAGGTGAAGGAGTTATTCAGAATTCATTGAAATCCTCTACTACTCTTTGCCCTTGTTTTGCGAGCGGTACTCACATGTCTTGTTATTTCCTTGCGTAGTAATGTTATGTTTTCCTAGATACTAGTCGTTACCGATTGCCGTGAGTCACGACTCTGAAAGACTTTTCTCAAAATAATCGTGGTTGTGCCAAACTGTGACAACCTTGAAGAATAGTATTTGTTTACCACGTGGTTGTGCCGACCGTGGCGGCTTAGGAAAATAGAAACTAAATCTGTTATTGCTTCACCGATAGTGAGATCAAGAAGACTTCAGGAGGCGATTCCTCTTCGAAGTGGTGGGTTGATCCTCACAATAGTCTTTACATGCTAGTTGCACAGGTGATGAGATAACAAGTGCTAGACCGTCCAAGATCAACAAGGGCAAGGCGGTGACGACCTCACTACACGCCCTCGGTGGACTCTAAATTTTGGGAGCCGCAGCCGTGAGCGCGGTTGCTCAACCAAAGGTAACCGTACTGCGGAAGGCAACCGGCGCCAACCTCAAAAACACTGAGAAGCGTGTGGAAGCTGGAAAAGTGCTCGACGAGCATATCAACCCGCATGTGCACAACCCCTACGCGACAGACGACCAGCTTGAGGAAGACCACCCGGGCGTGGATCCCGACAAAGAGCACGGCACCAAAAATAGCGAAGGCGAAGAGGATCTCAATCATCGCCATCGTCATGGGGCGAACTGGTACCGATCGCTCAAGAAGGGCAAGGCGCTCACCAGATTGCCTGAAGCTGCTAAAAGCAGCGAGGCTGCCGTGAGCAACAAAGGCGCCGGAAGGAGTCACGCTGGAGGCTCTTGCGAGAACAAGCCGGACGACGTCGCCGCGAAGGCAATTTGCGATGACCTATGCAGGCTTGATGAGTTGGCTACCGAGGCGGCAGGCCGACTCAAGATCACCGCCGGCAGTGGAGGTGTGGCACCAGTCTGAGGAGTGGGGGCGGACCCCCCTTCCTACGATATGGCCGCAATGGGGCAGGGTAGCGTCCATTCGAGCATCGTCGTTGATGAAAGCCTCCTCTGGAAGGTGGGACTTCTTGGAGGCGTGTAAGCGAATCGTACCCTCGTGCAGTGGGGAAAGATGCACGGAAAACACGAGGCTTGGAGGCTATCACCGTTGCTGGTCCACGTCACGTAGAGCATCACAGACTTGGACTGTGATCGCCAGCTACAACTCCTTACCTCTCATGAGGCAAGCCGCCAATGCAATGACCTTGACAGGGGGTTGTATAGGATGATGCAGGTGCGGATGAAGCAACAAGCCTAGCGTGTTACAGGTGCTGATACCCTTTCCGGTGGCAGCAATGACTTGCCTACCTCGATGACTTGGGGGCCGATCATAAACAAGTTCCTCCTCCACAATGTTGAGATCCTCCGGAAGGACGTGATGCTGACCAACTGGCTGAATGACATGGAGTATGTTTTGCATACCAAAGTATCTGCGTGGTATAGTTTCAATGTTTTTCTAATCGTCTTTAGTGGTTTACGTCTTTTGTTTTGGGCAAATATGAGACTAAGCATGAGCTTTCTGTTTGCCTCACGTTATGTGAGCAGGAATGTAGAGACGGTCATTTTTTCAAAGGGAACATCATTTTGAGTTAGTTTTTGAGCATCAACATGATGTAGACATTTATAGGGCTACTCATGAGCTTTCCAACGCACCAAACGGTGTTCAATGTGGCCAAGCGTAGCCGAAAGTTACGCTTTGCCAAAGCGCAGGTCTCACCCACCAAAAAAATGCCTAACGCCTCCATGGTGCACACACATTGTGGCGCAAGTTGAGTTGTGGCTGGCTCTCAGAACCGCCGTGCACATCCCAACTTTGGAAGACCATATCTCCCTTGATACTTGTTCGATTCTGTTGAAACAACTTCCACATGATTCAGCAACTTGTCAAATTTGTGGGGCAATAATACATTTCAGCATTCGAGCAATCGTCAAGCCGCTAAATCCACTGGGGAGGAATTTCCTTTAAGTGGCGGCTCATGAGCGCCTCCCGGTGCCGCACTTGGACATGCAGAGGGGCAAATTTTCAACACTCTCCCCCTTGCACCTGCCATGCCCGTAACTCTTCTTGACTCGAGTGTGCTCCTCGGCCCCAGAATCCAGGTAGTGCTTGGCGGCCTTCTTGAGGAAGTGGTTCTTGTTGCCGTTGAGGAGCGACCTGCCATTGGTGTTTTTGTCGCTGGCCTTTGCCTCCTCTGGGCACTCACGAGCAAAACGACCCTCCTTGCTACAGTTGCTACACGCACGTTTTTGGGCACCCTTCTTGCCGCCGTCCCTTCCGCCGCTTCTTTTGCCCCCGCTTCCGTGACCACATGTTTTGGTGACGAGGGCTGATGAGGAAGACGAGGACTCCCCGCAGCTCCGGTGCTACACCTGTTTGCGAATGTACTCCGCGACCGCGCCATAGGTAAGCTTTTCCTTTGACCATCTTCCGAGAACGGTGATGAGTGGACTCCAACTATCAGGTACGGCCATGAGGAGAGCCATCGCCTGGAGTTGCGTGTCGATCTTACACCCCACGTCGTTGCAGTGTGAGGCGAGAAACTCAATCTGCTACATAGCAAAGATGGCATCGTCTCCCTCCTCGATTCTCACCGTGAGGAGCCGCTTCATAACAAAGATTTTGTGTGCAAGCAACTTGGATTGGTGGATGGCGCGGAGGTTTTTCCAAGCTTCGGTTGGCACCTTGCAGCCTTGGAAGTAGCCCCACTGCGTCTCGGCTGTCCAAAACACCAAGAGCATGAGCGCCTCCGTGTTCTTCTTTTTTAAGGCCTGCTTTTCCGCGTCCGCAGCAGTCGCTTGAATGAGCACCTCCTTTCCCAAAATGACATCCTGTAGCCCCTTATGTGTGAGGTACAGCTCAAAGTGCCACCTCCATAGCCCAAAGCTTGGGCCGCCTGCATACTTCTGAATGGGTTGCATCTCCTTCTACGCCATATGCGCAGCTGTTACTGCGACGGGGTTCTCAGAATTTCACAGTGACGTCCAAGATGACGATCCTGTGCACTGCGAAAGAAGTGAACGTTGGAGACGACCAAACACATGGGTCCATAACCCTTTGTCAGAGAACCCGTGTGGTGCAGTTCCGGTGTTCGTCTGATTGTCTTTAATGGCTTATGCCTGCTGTTTTGGGCGAATCTGAGACTAAGCCTGAGCTTTCTGGTTGCCTCACATTATGTGAGCAGGAATCAAGAGACAATCAGTTTTGCAAAGGGAATAACATAACTTTGCATTAGTTCTTTAGCATGGACATGATGTGAACATTTATAGGCATGAGCTTTTCAACGTACCAAACTGCGCACAATTTGGCCAAGCGTAGCCCAAGTTACGCTTTGCCAAAGCGTAGGTCTCACCCACCACAAAAATGCCTTACGCCTCCATGGTGCGCACACGTCGTGGCACCTTTCTTCACGTGCAAAGCGCCTTTCCCAAGGTCTAGATCCCAATACACATGGTGTAGGAGTCACTTGTACCGTTTCCACGTACCTTCCTCACTTTTGGGTCGATTTTGGGGATGGAGTGTGAGGAGGTTTGAAGCCTGTCTCCGGACCTACAGTTAGAATTTCGACCAAGTCCCCAAGTAACAAAACGAACTACTGAGTTTTGGACTTCGAGCCTGGATTTTGGCTATGTCCCTCAGTAACAAACTGCACTACAGGATCCAGTTGATTATCCATCGGACGTCTCGGCAGACCTTCCCGTGAAAAATCTCCAGATGGTACTTTTGGTACTCGGTCTGGTCCATTATGCACTGGAAGTCGTGTTGCGGCCGGCTCTCAGAGCCGCCGCGCATACCCCAACTTTGGAAGACCATATCTCCCTTGATATGTGTTTGAATCTGGTGAAAAAACCTCCACCGGATTCAGCAACTTGTCAAATTTTAAGGGCAATAACATCTTCTAGCATCCGAGCTATCCTCGACCTGCTAGATCCACTGGCAAGGAATTTCCTCTCAGTGACGGCTCGTCAGCGCCTCCCGTAGCCACACTTGGGCATGCGGAGGGGCAACTTTTCAACACTACGTGTCCACAAGGCACCAATCAGTCAATGGGGCGACCTTGCCACGATGTGGCTCGAAAACAAGCTCTTCAATTATGTGGTCAAGGAGTGGGGTGCGCAGCAACCGTACCTCAAGTGGTAGTCCATGCCATGGGAGGCCTTTTGCTCGATCATGTGTAAGAAGTGCATCCAACGCGAGGAGGCACAATCCGCCTTTCACAAGTTCAAGGACTTCTGGCAGTTGGGTAGCTCACTCGAATCCTACTTGAGCGAGTACACCGCACACGTGGAGGAAGCCGAAAGCTTCACTGAGGGCGATGGGAATCAGACCTTCAAGTACCCATGTGTGCATGCTATTAGAGTACTTGTGTGACAGTCTTGCCAGCAAGAAGCTGAAGGAAATGACCACCACAGCAACAACTAGCTAGGATTGGACGAGTTGGAGGGCGTTGCGAGACTATATGGGTGAAGTGTATTTGTTGAACCTGAAGCAGTTTTCAAATGCAGGGCCAAACGCGTGTGTACTGTTACGCAGCGACATGCGCATAGACGTTGCGACGCTGGAGGAACAGCCGGGTAGCAAGGTCGGGCCAAGGGCAAGCAGCCTACAAACCCTCCAATCAATAACAGTGGCGGACATAAGACCCCAAACCACAAGCACAGCTGCGTCAATGACGAGCTGCGGACAGGCCACATTAGACAGCCTTTTGCGACGGAATCCGCCACAACTCCATGTTGCCGGGCCACTTTAAGGCTCAGTGCCCTGAGGCTGCTAGTGGTGGACAAGAGGCCACAGCATCAGCCACAACATTAGTATCTCGTGGGGATGTTACAGCATGAGGCCACGGACAAGGCCGTGGAAAGGGTTGTGTTCGTGGCAATGGACTCAGCCGTGGAAACGGGTAGGGCTGTGGTGCGGGTTTTCCCCACCCCTGAGTGACGTTAATGGGGACCAATCAGGGGTGAAATTGGATCACGAGTGTGGGTTCATGTTTTCAGATGAGGATGTCTAAAATTTTGAATATTTCACAAGTTCACACTTCTCTATTGTTTTTTCCCCTCTATTTGGGCCTCATTCTACGCTTGCTGACCGCCGTTGCCCACTAAACCTTGTATTTTTGGATAATATGCATCAAACATGCTTAGTGGTGGCAAAACCAACCACTGTGGAAGAGTTGTGGGGTGTAATGATTGAAGCAAGTACCCTTTGATTGGTGAGTTCAATCACGTTCGCGGTATCCGTGGTTGACAATTTTGACCCTGTCAGATTTAAGGACTAGGAGGTGCTCGCCAAATCTACTCGTTCCCGCAAGATGTGGACTCGAGTGGGTGAATCATGGGATTTGCGGCGACCGACGTACCGCTTCCGTGTTTATCACAAAATCAGCTTGCCGTCGTCGAGCCTGTTCACTCGGCACCATGGAGGTAACATGACAATGCAGTTCAGAGGACACCTAGCAGGTGCTCTCGTGAATGCAATTGTTCAAACTGGATGAGATGAATCCTTTGTTAGCCTTGGCTTTATCAAGCAGGTTGGCCTAAAGTACGAGGCATCAAATGGCACAGCCGTCGTCTGTGACAATCATACAGTTCCTGCGATTGATACCTCTAAAGTGAAATGGTGCATTCAAGGGTACACATAGAGTGTCACGTTGAAGGTACTCAACCTTCTTAATGAGTTTGATGTGGTGCTAAAAGATCCCTAGCTATGTGAAAATAAGGCGCTGATGTGCTTTGAATCAAAGTGTTTGATCCCTAAAAAATGTCAGCGTCGCTTTACATTGATTACGAGTACAGAATTGTCACTAACCCGACTCAAAGTCCATGCCAGCTTGTCTGTGATGCAAGTCAAGAGACGTATTTGACAAGGTTGTTGATACTTCTTGGCACAGTTATAGAAAGTGGAGGATGGCATGAAGGAAGACAAGCCACAAGAGATCAAAATTCTATTAGCGGAGTTCTCGGATCTATTCCAAGACCAGCCGGCTGGGCTTTGAGTAATGGTTGATCGTGCTATTTTTTATACACTATGGAATTTGTCTATATGGTACATGCAATACCTCAGGTTCCTAGTACTTTACATGCATGCATACACTTTGCAATACACCATTGAACTAGTGGAAGAATGTTTTGTATTGATAAAATTATTGAATTGTACCGTGGTTTCTTATGTGTGTGAAGTCTGTTTAATTATGTGTATTCAGATGTCTTAGATAACCTACTTATGTACTTACATGATATGGTGGATACATTGGTCTCTCGTCATGTATGACGAAAACGTATCGCGACATTGCGAGGTATTTCATACCTCAAAACACCCTAGTTGAGATTTTGCTTGTCATTTGCTCAACCCTGACAAAGTCCGTGGTGGCCCCTCCCCCCCAAAGTACCTCGAGTGTATCTGGGGGGTGTATCTAGTGGTGTATTGCAGAAATGCGAAGTGTTGGTACTTGTGTATTCTAATGTTCCATCTCGGCCCCCCCAAAAATGTGGAGTGTATTGGAGGGGCATATCATAGATCTTTATCATAGATCTTTATCGATATTGAACATGTGTACATTTCTTTGGTCATCACTTATGGTACACAAGTTGGCATATTCGATACCCCTACCATACACACTCAGATACACCACCCCAATACACTTTCGACTTGGGGGGAGGGGGAGGTGAGGGCTATCCACACCCCCCTCCATGTCAAAAGTGTATCGGGGTGGTGTAGCGGAGAGTGTCACAGATAGAAATTCAAAGATATAACTTGTGTATTGTCGATCGCTTCCGTCCATAATCAGTGCTTAACAGGCCCCCGAGCTGCAATTGCGGACCCCCCCCTAAGGACCTCGAGTGTATCTGGGGAGTGTATCTTGTGGTGTATCGTGGAAATGCAAAGTGTTGGAACTTATGTATTCCAATGTTCCATCGCGCAAGCCACCCCCCCCAAACACGTGAAGTGTATTGGGGGGGGGGGTGTATCGTAAAGTGTATCGTACATGTGTATCGATAATGAACATGTGTACACTTCTTTGGTCATCACTTGTAATACACAAGTTGAAAAAGTCGATACCCCTCAGATATAGACTTTGATACACCACTCCAATACACTTTCGACTTTGGGAGGTGGGTGGGAGAGGGCTATTCATACCCCCCCTTGATATCGAAAGTGTATTGGGGTGGTGTAGCAGAGAGTGTTGTGGATAGATATTGAAAAATGCAACTTGTGTATTGGTGATCGCCGCCTTCCTCGGTAAACGAAAGGGAACCTGCCGGGTCATGCGATTGCGAGGCCCGGCGGGTGCCCAGGCGAATAAATTAATAAAACCCCAACCTTGTTGTCAAACTTGGGGGTTTGCTTGAAGTTCGGGGTGGAGTATCAACGACAGGTTTTAAGGGTTCACCTTGGAGAACTCCCAAGCCCCGTAATTTGGTTGTTGAACTACCGGGTTAGGGCGGGTGTTGTGTTTAAATGAAGGGAACTAGCCAGTGTAGCGACGGGGGTTTGGTTGCAGTTTGTTCACGAGACTCCTCGCGTCTGACATCGGCAATGCGGATGTCAGACGCGAGCGACCTCCCCATCGAAGTCGGTGAGGTCCTCCTTCGTGGGCGAAATCGCCCTGTACACTCAGTGTCGAGTGTATTATCTGGACCCGATTAGTCAAATTAGGTATGCTCCGCCACCTGACAACAAAGGCCTGAATAATACATGAGAACAAAGGACGACTCAAATCGGTATGGTAACGTAAACCAAGCATAACACTAATAATGGAGCAGCTGAAAACGGGTCACATTGAAAAATTAGTATTTGTTTCACCTGTGCGTTGTTCACAATGCAGAAGTATTTATCATTATAAAAAAGATTAAATGACATGAGAACCTGAAGGAAGTTCAATGAAACTTCCAAGGTCATATACAGAGAAATATATGTGTATTTAGGATATACACGAAACTCCCATGAACCATTCCTATTAATGGCAGTAAATTTCCTCCAAACATCCTCCACATATGCTCCGATTTTGTACACTAGTTTATCAGTGTGTTCATTTGGGGTGGTTGACCATAAATGTGGGCTTCCACCAGGACGACACATGGCCGACACGATTCTGCTGCAACCAGTGGTGACTCCTCCATTAAGACCCATGTATCGCCTTAGTCCAATGGAAAGGCAAGATGCCGAAGGCCAAATCAAAGAGTACCTTGCAAAGGGGTGGATTGAGCCAAGTAGCTCGCCGTACCGTGCGCCGATCCTTTTTGTGAAAAAAAAGATGGCGGTTTATGCATGTGCGTGGACTACCGCTCGCTGAAGAAGCTGATGGTGAAATGTTGATTCCCTTTGTTGCAGATTGAGGACCAGTTTGACCAACTCCAAGAGGCAAAGTTGTTTTTGTCCTTGGATTTTTCTCAAGGGTATCATGAAATCCTTACCGCAATGCTTTATGATTTTGCCTTTCAAAACAGTTTACCACTTGTAGTTTTGATTCGCTCTTAGGAACAATGAATTTCCTGTATTTTAATTAGACAAAATTACTTCAAGTTGTAGTAAAATTTCTTTTTTGCTGCCAAGCAATCGATTTCAAATTTTGTTGTGGCATTTCCAGGTATAAATGCACATCCGACACTGGAAATGACGCGATCACATGATCGTTGGGGGTCACGCGATCGCGTTTTGGTTTTTGCTTGGTCCTCGAGGGCCGAGCGGAACTAGGATAAACAACAAAATGTATTCATTTTCAAGAGGAGAATATCTAGCTTGAAGCCAAATGAATGACTTTTTTGACCCCAACTAAATATTTGATATCAAACTACAAAATCAATAGGGTATCACGGAAGATGATATGCCCAAAATTGCGTTTCAAATACACATGGGACACTATCACTTGCGAGTGTTATGCTTTGGGCTAACAAACGCCCAGGCATCCTTCCAAGGAGAAATAAACTATATTTTTGCCAAGCAACCCAGTCAGTTTGTCTTGGTTTACCTGGATGAAATCATAGTTTTCTCCTAATCTATAGAAGAGCACATAGAACACTTGCGCAAAGTCCTCACAATCCTTTGGGAACAGAAGTTCCATACAAAATTGCGCAAGTGCAAGTTTGCAAAAGATGAGCTCGTATACCTTGGACACATCGTCGGCAAGGATGGCCTCCGTGTTGACCCATGAAAGGTCCAAGCCGTGGTGGACTAGCCACGCCCAGAATATGTTGGACAGATTCCGTCTTTCCTTGGCCTTGCAAAATACTTACGACTATTTATGCAAGGGTTTTTTACCATGGTAGCACCGGTAACCAGGCTCACGCAAAAAGACATACATTGGGAATGGACATCTGATTGCAAGAACGCATTTCTCAAAGTCAAAGAGCTTCGCTACATAGCACCCGCCTTAACTCTTCTAGATGTATCGCAACCGTGGAAGGTTCAATGTGATGTGTCGGTAGTAGGACTTGGATTTGTCCTCATGTAGAACGGTCACTCAGTTGCGTGTGAGAGCTGAAAGCTCATTCCCTCAGAAACGCATTACACGAGTGGGGATCAAGAGCTCCTTACCGTAGTACATGCTTTCAAGATGTAGCATTTCTACCTCAAGGGTGCTGAATGGGGCTTGACGGTCGTGACCGACCATGACCCATTGGTATTTTTTCCAATGCAACTGAACCTGTCAAGACAACAAGCGGGTTGGAGCAAACACCTGAGTCGATTCTTGTTCACATGGGAATAACGGCTAGGACGCATCAACGTGGCCGACCCACTAAGCTGACAACTTGTGGAAATTAAGGCAACCACCGAGGTTGATGGCCATTGCAACAACAATTGTGCAAATACCACATTGCCCTGAACCCCTGCGGCAACCACCTCAAGATGTTATCCACTACTATGGTTTTGTAAACAGGATCCAAATGGGATACTGTGTGGATTCTTGGTTTCAAGAATCTTGCAATCTAGACAAGTACAGATTGGTGGAAGCCACTAGAATCTTTTGGCAAGGAGAACATGTTGTTGTGCTGGAGTCGGGGGATTTTCAAGCGAAGATTATCTTCCAGTTCTACGAACCGCCGGTCGCAGGTCATGTGGGACCTTGAAAGACCGGACATACACTCTCGGACCACTATTGGTGGCAAGGAGTGTCAATGTCCATAACATTCCATGACATGCGAACCATGACTTTGGAATAAGGATAGCAACAAGGAGCTTGTTGGACTCCTCCAACTGCTTCCCATTCTTGAGACTCCATGGGAGTGCGTCAGCATGGAATTCATTACTTGTCTTCCTGACACAATCAGTGGCCACAATGCAATACTAGTGGTTGTGGATCTTCTGACGAAAATGACACACTTCATCCCTATAACCACTAATGTGAATGTAGAGGAGACCACTTTTCCTTCTTTGAGGGTGTCGTAAACTACCACAGCTTGCCATTGCGCATTATCTCTGATCGAGATAGAAAATGCGCTAGTAAGTTTTGGCAAGAGATGCATGAGTACTTTGACAACGCGTCGTAAATGTCATGCCCTCAAAGTGATGGACAAACGGAGTATATGAACCACACTCTGGAACAAATGCTCCGCATGTATGTGGACCCTACCATGAATGAATGGGATGAATTCCTAATGCTAGCAGAGTTTACGGTAAATAACTTGGTGAACGAGTCTACACAGTTCACACTGTTTCCATTGAAAAATGGTCGGCATCAAGTGGTGCCTTGCATCCTCTTCATTGGTGAAGAGTTGGGTTACAAGATGATAGGTTCCTTCTACTCAAGCCTTTGTCAAGCGCATAAACTCTTTGTTACAAGAGGTAAAGGGTCACCTTCAAGCTGCTCAACGACGACAAAAGACATATGCTCACAAAAGTCACCGTGAGGTCTCGTTTGATATCGGTGAAAAAGTGTTGCTTAGCACTAAGAATCTTCGCCAACGGCGTAAAAAATTCTACCGAAGTGGTTTGGGCCGTTTCCCATTATTGCATGCATCAGGCCAGTGGCATACCGATTTCTGCTTCCGCCGAGTATGAAGATACATGACGTGTTTCATGTAAGCCAGTTGGCTCCACACATGGTGGAGGGAACCATTCAGTCACCACCGGCAGTCCTTGGTGCCGACGACTAATACGAGGTTCTTTGTGTACTCCAGCGTACTCTTCGGTCGCGGGTTGTTTGGGAATACCTTGTTCACTGGGCCGGGTGTGGACCTGAACATAACTCATGGGAGCCAAAATCTCGGTTTCCCACAGGGGTGGTCAACAACTTTTGGAGCAAGCTTGCAGCTTGCACAGATTGACGCGTGTCAGGGGGCAGGACCTACACGCGGAAAAAATGACCAACATTCCCGTAGGATGGCATTCATGGACTGTAACTATAGGAGGTTGGGATGCTCAACATGTTTTGTCGTGCGTATGCTCTAGCCTAAAGGGGAGAGGCCGCTAGTCTTACTGATTGACAAGCTGTAGCTTAGGTCCAATTGCCATGCACGTGTTCATGTTTAGCTGGTGATTGAAATTATTAATTTTCTTTCACAATGTTGATGAATCACTATGTGACAATACTTCTTGTTGTTCATGAACCAAGATGGTTCATAATAAGAGAGGAGGGAGGGCTGGTTTGGCCCTCCCGCCTTGCTGACGCGAGGATTGGTTGTGCACCACCCCTCGTGTTTGCAAGGGCTGGCTGATGGCCAGCACTTTGCTGGTTGTGGCAGCTCGCTTCCGGCCGGATGGACGGCCGGCGGCCGACCAAGTGACTGGCTGGTCACCAGCCGGCCAACCGCCAACCGCTGATCGGGGCCTCAGCCCGATTGGCGGGTGAGGGGCCATGAGGGCCTCAAGGGTGAGGCCTTGTGGCCTTGTGCCCTTGCCCCCACTTGCCCTCCTCCCAAGCGCACGAATAAGGACGAGGGAGGGGGACGAGGGACAAGAGACGAGAGAGGCAAGAGAGCCCTGGCGCAAAACTACCAGCGTATCCCGTACGTGACGATTTTGCACCAGAATGCAAGAATCATGAATCAAAGATCATTTGCAACAAACTTCAACATAACATAACAGAAGAACTTGTGCAAACACAGAAGTTTGAGGTAAAAAGCCTGAATTTGGGTCCCAAAACGAGGGGTAAGGTTAAAAAGGAAATGAACATCTGGAGACTCGAAACATCTGAGTCTCCTTGCTTTGGGTCGTTGATGACAATTGCTCCTCAGTTCTGCGAGGGGAGAAAACCCGTGACGCGGACTGAGAACTCCATTCTACAAACTCCAACAACAACTTCAAAGCAAGAGCTGGAGGTTCCGGCCCGTTACAGAAATCAAAGACATGCATAGATGAATGGAAATGAAGTAACAAAAATAGACAAGTCTCATCCACACATGCGTAGCTAAGCACAAAAATCCAACCAACAAGTCGGAAAATAGACGAATCTGGTGGCAGGCTCCAAAAAAACCGCAAAGGAGCACGTAGCAGGCGTACAGACTCCTCGGTTGTCCGAACGACAAACCAAAAGAAGTGCCAATACAAAAAGAAGAAATCTAGGCACCTGGATCATGAAAGAGCAAGGAGAGCGCCACAGAGAAAATGGACCCCGAGAGGTGGTGATCAAGAAGTAGAGAGCACGTAAGGGCGCGCTCACTAGTGCATATTCTGTCAAAATAACCGTTGAGTGTCACAACATACTGGTGAGCTATGGCGATAAGTCCAAAGGTTACCGTGATTGACACACCAACACTCCTCCATGACCTGCAGTCGCTAGTCACCACAAGCGAGCAAGGGTCACAAATTGATGGAAACGATATCCCACAGAAAGGGGCACGAGATGGGGCTTCTCAAGAATTGCGGGCGGAAAGAGGAAGCATGAAGAATGGAGTATGAATCATGTAGGAGGATAAGCATATGCAAGAATCTCAACATTGCACCGCAAACTTGAACTTGCGACTGCACAGTGCTTTGGTGAGGAAGTCTGCACACTTTTGCAGCGTGTCGACACCCATGACAAAGAAGTTTTCATGTGAAATAAGCTCATGGACAAAGTGATGCTCAATGTTGATGTTCTTTGTGCGCGTGTGACACATACTTTCATGCTCTGCTATGTGGCACATGCTCTCATTCTGACAACAGATTGTGATGCATCGAATGGGTTGGCGTAGCTGTTGCATGAGATGGCACAACTAGAGGCTCTCACAAAACCTAGGCCCCAATGCGACATACTCAACCTCAGTCAAGCTTAGCGCCATGCAACCGTTCTTGTCACTCTTCCATGAGAAGTTGTACATCCAATCGTTGTAGCCTTCAACAACAACAAACCACTGCATGCAAAGGCACAAACCGAGGTGTGGAGTAGACACAATATACCGCACCAGGCACAGAGGAGCCTCTAGATGGAGTTAACGTGGATGTTCTGAGAATTGCGGCATTAAGTTCACAGTAACGGCAGCATCTGCGTGGGTCATGGTCCTGAGGAACATCAGGGAGCCAATGACTCGGAGGTACGTTGTGACATCGACATGCTCCCTAGAAGATCTGGGCTTGCTGATGTAAGAAGCCTCTGCCCGGCGGGAATCATAAGCATGGTTGCAGAGGGGACTATGGCCAACAAATTAGCAAAACGCTCCCCCAATGTCTTGATGTAACCAGCTTGATGCACATGGAGTGTGTGAAGTTAGCAATCACGTTCAATCTCCTTTCTCAAGAAGACATGGGCTGGATCAAGATCCTTCATTCCGTACACAGACTGAAGGAGACCCTTCAAAAGCTTGGTGGCATGCAGGTTGGGTGACGTAATGAAGAGGCTATCCTCGTAGACCAGAAAAGCAACAAAGGGTACAAAGGAGGCACTCACGAATAGTGTCGGGTCCACTTTGCTATGGCGATACTCTCTCCGCTCCAAGGTAGTAGAGATCTTGAGGTTCCAATAACGTGGGGATTGCTTCGGACCAGACAAAGCCTTTCAAATTAGGGCAACTTCAACAGATTGCTTGATAAAACTGGTGCAAACTCACGAGTTTGAGATATACACACCTTGTTTGGGTCCCATAACAAGGAGGTGAGGTTTGAAATGTTACCGTAATGATCTTTGATTTTGTTTTTTTCAAAATTACAATTTATGTGTTACATGATTTCGAACACGGTTTTTGCGATTGGAATTATTTAGGTAGCACCATTACTTTCGTTGAACGAAAATGTCGAATCCTTGAATTCGACAAACTGGCTCAACTCCAGGCGATGACGAGCGCGCGAGCGAGCGACTTTGCGTCTGACCACGAAGAAATAGCGCAAAACATGCACTGCGCTCCGTCTGACACGTCTGACGTGCGAGGAATCCACGTCGGACATGTCAGATAGCGCAAGTATTGCACATTTAGTCCAGTATTCTGAGCGTGAACCAAACTGACTGTAAAAAATTTTGATTTCAATCACAACCGCGCTGGTAGAATCCGGGCCGTAAACAATTATCTACATGATGGCCAACAAAGGAATTATGTAGGTGGTACGTAATCAATTCGTTAAAAAAAATTCGTTCATGAAATATCACCAAAAAACATTTGTAATAGAATTCAAAGATCAGTAGGGTAATAGGCCTCCTGAGTCTAGAAGTATTCGTGTATCCCTGCTCACGGTCGTTGATGAGGATTGCTCTTTAGTACTACGAGGGGAAAAAAATCCTCACGCGGAATGAGATCACCATTCTGTGAACTCCGATGATGACCGAAGTGTAGGAGCGGGAGACTTGATCCGTTACACCACAATAGACTTGAGAGAATCACAACAGCTATTAAACCCGACCTTCTTGTTCTGGGTGTGCTTTCAGCTCCACAACCAAGGTAAGACCTCGTGGTTTGCTAAAGGAAGTGGCTTATGCCTTCGTTGAAGGAGCATGTTCTTGCATTTTGCATCCTTGGTGCTGGCCTTTGCCAGGCAATCGTCTGAGACCGTTGCAGTCTACACCTTGCTATGCCCCACCTGAAAGTCGCATAGCCTTGGCTGGTCCCTCCAAAACCTTGTGGTCAATCCACCCACTTCATAGTGGTGTCTTTTACCCCACACAGCCTACTCCAGTCTCTGGTCTTGAAGCTCTTGGCCTGGTGGCGGCCGTGGTACAATCTAGCATGATGCTTGTACATCTCTCGTCACCGATTACATCCACCAAGCCATCGCGGTAGCTGGGTCTACCTATTCTCTGTCATGTTTTTCAGTCACCACCGCACTCGTTGCAAGTGGTACTACCGCACGTGTTCTTGAACCAAACAGAGTGCAACAAGAACGTTCCACTATAGATGCATCACTCTGGGAGCAGGCTATGTACAAGAAGCTCTTTGCGATCAAGGCACTTGGGGTTGATGAGAAGATGAAGCTCTCGTCTCACAAGTAAGAGATTTCCCCAAGTGCCTGGTGTGGAATTTCGCGCCACATTTGTCCTTGTTGGAAAGTACACTACTACAAAGGCATTGTTAAGTCAGGTGGCCCAGCATGATTAGGAGCTCCACAAGACAAACAAGAACAATGCCTTCATACACAGCAATCTAGAGGAAGAGATCCATCTCGTACAACCTCCAAGGTTTGAGGACAGCACAAAGAGACACTTTCCAACGTATTGAACATGTTGAAAGTAGCTGATGCATTGAAGCACTACATCATGGAACACTACCCCTTCCTTTTCCGCCCATCACCATCCCCACCCTCATCATTCTTCTTCTGTCCATCCTTCTCCTCATCCTTTGCATCCTTTTTTGACCTTTCCTCCGTCATACCCTTGTTGAACTTCTGTACATAGTGACGCTTCAACTCTTTCACCTTGGTGCGATAGCTTGACAAACCCTCCCACCAGTCCATGAAGCTGACAGGGTTTGGCTTCACTCGATCATCCTTCTTGTAACCCATCGTTTGCCAAAGTTTGCTCATACTGTAGAAGCGTGACTTGGCCAAGGACTCACAAATCAACTCTGCGACTTGACCAATCCGTAGCTGGAATTTGTGAGCTTCTTCCACCGCTTGCTCACTGATGCTCCTTGCCCAAAAAAGGTTTGATGGGGACGGAAACTTTGTGTTTGATTCCTTATTCCACTTCAAACCCTAGAAAGTTGGCTCCCAAACAAAGCCACGTGTCCACGTGCCACTGGACCACCTTTCTTCTTTGAAACGATATCACAGACCTGCTGGTTGGTTGCCAGTCAAGCCTCCTTGCCGTTGCCGCCACAACACCGACCCATATTGCGCAATTCTTTCCATGAGCATTTCCAATTCCAAAGGCCACACAGATCCGCCTTCAAACCCATAGTAAAAGTATGCATAAAAGGCACTGCCCATTTTCAACGCCCTTCCCCCATATGCAGCATACAAGTGGATCTTGAACTCAAGCTTTACTGGGTGCAGTGGACCGTTTTCAAACCATACCTCAGCAGGTCCATCTCTCAGTAAGTTACGCATCGGATTGCTTTGCAAACTGCATAAACCGATGAAACATAATAAGAACAACACATGTTCTGTTTACGAGGGTAAGTGAACAGGAACATGTACATTGCAAAAAAAAAGGAGGTTGACAGTACATTAGTGCTACAGTGCATCAGTTCTACATTCCATTAGTATTCCCATGCATTGGTCCTCTAGTGCATTAGTGCTACAGTGCATTAATCCTACAGTGCAAGTTGGGCTCCAGTGCATTTCACATAGGCAATGTGGTACAACAACATATATATGTACCATCATCACATTATAAGCCACCCATGATGCACAATCATAAAAAATCCACCCACTTATGGTTCAATGCCTTCAACAGGTTCCTCGTTCGGCATTGTTGGTCCAGTTCCACTCAAGCATTGACCTGATCAACACCAGAGGAACAAAAGACACTACATGCATGCCTACTTCAACACAACACATTTGAACGCGATATCAGTTGCTGGATAGTTCACATCATGGACACCAAACCTACAACAAAATGTTCATGTGTCCATTTGCAGACACGTACCTTGCATTTGTGCGCAATCCTCATCCTCCCAAGTCTCCACCATTTGTGCTTCCATCCTTGCACGGGACTCCAGGTGCCCGCCAACGTCTAGATGGTGCTCCCGATCAGATCGCACCTGTTGATACGCTCATTCCCTTCGAGTTTCCAGCCACAGATTTTCACAAGTTTCAACCGCCGGCATATCCATCTTGGCAGTTTCAGGACCATCACCCGCATCAGGATCATCTCCCAACACTTGTGATATACGAGCAGGGGGTCGATCTTGGCCGCTACTCCGCCATTCTTCTCTAAGTCTAGACCGCACGATTGGATCACCAGCAGGCAGCCGCTCCTTTTCTGGTGGAATGGTGAATATGTTTTCTCCAATCTTTATGACCGTGTTGCAGTCACTAGCTACACCACCCTTTGCATAATCCATAATTCCTCTTGCCACAAGTAGCCTTGCCACAATTGCCTTGGATCTCGTCCTGTCAATACGAGACACTCCTGGTGGAACTCTTTTTACTTCTCGGACAGAGGTACCAAACTCGGGAACAGTGTTGCTTCGACAACATTCTCCACAAGTTGGTTCATCGCAGCTGGTCCTAGGATGTTACGTGGCCAATGCTGTACATGGCCAAAATCAAGACCTGCACCGACGAGCTGTGCTTCCATTGTGGGTATGTCCAACTCACATTAAGTGAGTCCTTGACCGACAGCCACAGCATACGCCCTTGCTGCATTCCACTCTAAAAATCGCGATAATGTGTCTCCATGATCATGCTCAATCAGTTGAATTAAACGTGCCCTGTTCAGCGGGGGCATTGCAGCAACTTGCTGCAATGTCAGCCCTTCAGGTAAAGTCTCAAACAACTCTTTTCGAAAAACCGATCGTTCTTCCCTTCAATGACGTGCTTCGGCAATTGCTGCATCGAGCTCCTTTGCATACTTCCTGTCTACCTCAATCTGCAATGCTTGTCTCTTGGCTGCTGTTGAATGTCTACAACCTCCGCCCGCATACCAATCGCTCGTTCTAGCTTCATCTGGAAGAGGACGTCTTCCATCATTTCCATCGTCTGGGACCTTCTCTTTGCCCTTATCTCTTGGAGTTGCTGTCGGATTGTTAGCACCACCCACTTCCACAGCTGCAGGAGAGGGAGGACGGGAACTTGAAACGTCTGACTCACGAGAGTCACTCTCACCCGAGCTCTCAACAGACTCCATTTCACACACACACTTCTGACATTAGGGGAGAAATGCAAGATGCGTTCCTTCACACACCACACAGCTTCTGTATGACAGAAGGACCATCGGAAACAAGACTCGCAATGTAATGTACCTACATAACGCTGAAAAACACCCTTTTCGTTGACCACAGCTCCGGATTGATGCTCTTCCGAGCTAGGCCTCATTCATCAGCTACCATGGCTGGTCCAATGGACTGTAGGCCAAGGGACTTAGCTTACGAAGCCAACCGACTGCTGATGTCAGTTGTCATTTTATTGACGTTGTTGGCGATTCAGCTGTCGCACCTGCACATGTTACCACATCACCAGATAACAACCAATTCTTCCTCCTTATGCTTCGTACTTTACTTTGCAAGGTACAATATCAATCCTAGTATAACTTTACTCCTGCAGAAACAACATTCTACGAAGACTGCCTCATATCATTAAACTACTTTTCACATTATCAATTTTTCAAATATCACATACAATCAACAGATAAGACAACTTATCTTTAAAAATGTTTCACAATACAACCACTACCTTCAAAACCAGTTGAAAAATGCCTATCTCCTACCTGGCTGCTCGCATGCGAGATCCAGCAGCACCAATGGAAAGATCTGGTCACCAATATGCTATGCTCCAAATATCAGCTCAATCTCGATTGGATGCCAAGGCCAAAGGAAGAAAGTGGCGTACTTTCTGCTACAGCAGGCAAACAAAAGTAGCATACTTCATCATTTCAGTAATGCAGCATATTGTTGGAGTTGGCAAGAGATGATTCGTCCAGTTGAATGCCTGATTGAAGCTCTTGAAAATCGTGTCGTAACTCAAATTGAGTACAAGGAACTGAGCAGATCTGAAGAACATGCCATCAGGCATGTACTTCAAGTGACCAACAGTTGTGAGAAGTTTCATGATGCATTCGTAAGGTATGTGGAGACCCTAATTTTCACAAAACCTAAATTACACATTGTAATTAAAATAAAATGACACAATAAATAGAATTCTTTTTTGTACAACACCATACCTTCTATGTTATCTTCATTCATACATGCATAAGGTACATGATTACTATGTAACCCATTGCACAACATGTGTGAAACCTTTTCAACTTGTGAGGACATGAGTTAGAGGGTTGAAGCCAACCCCAAAAAGTCTCCGCCATGCTTATTTCTGATCTGGATGATTATGGTTGAGGAGTTGATGATGTAAATGCAATGAAGTGTCCATGATCGGATGCCCTGTTTTTGGAATCACAAGGATCGACAAATGGGATATCTACTGTTTTCTTGCTTCAACAATGAAGTTTGGAGTTTTTTTTGTCACGAGGTCGTACATTCACCAAGAGAGAACAATGAATGAATCGCAATGTCAGAGAACAGGGTCAAAGAGTTCATGAGGCAAGTGCAACAGCACTGGATAAACATTCTACATTAGCTCATACTACTGATGTCAACTTGTAACCTAGGGCCCCTGGTTTCTCACACATTCAATCAAAGAATTTGTGTGTTATTGTTTTTCTTTTTGCTAGGATCTTTTTGCTCCCCATTAATGGATTTGCATCGGCTTAGAAGCATCACATTTCCTGCTGAAAAGGTTGGCTGCAGCCCCCAGAACATGACGATTCCCTACTAGCAAGCTTTGTCATGAGTGCATTCAAATATCCATTGCCTTTGTACCTATGGTCCTTCTCCGTATCATCTGATTCTTTGGTTCTAGACCGTTGCATCCTTGAGTTGCTGTTGGCTTACCATTGATGTTCCACATCAGCAAGTGTCTCAGCTCCTCCTCCTCTTCTGGAACCCATCTATTTAGTAGTGAAGGCATGACTAGAGAATTTACTGCTTTTGTCACATCAACATTCCAAAAACTTGGTGGTCTCCCATACAATTGTTACTGGAAGTGGATACAAAGTAGGATGGGTGGCGTAAGGGCCTCCACCAGCTCTTCCCATGACAACTTGCAATTACAATCCAATGTGTTCAGATGCAGGCATGAGCCTGCATCTGAACCCATTGGGTTGCAATTGTCTCCATTCACCCAAAACAATCCAGCCATCCCTACAATTCTCTTACAAATGATTAACTTGGTGGATGTCATCCTTGTGCATAAGGAGACAAAGAAATGTGAAGAGGAGGAGGAGGAGGAGGAGGAGGA